>SKCR01005196.1:0-141966 GCA_019454045.1 Zanthoxylum bungeanum | reverse complement strand
ATATGGCTGGTTAGTAATGTTATCACAAGTTTATATATTATATTATTGGAGATATCTAAATTAGTAGTAGTAAAAGTTGATCCTTTTGCCTTAGCATTTTATTTTATTTTATTATAATTTACTTTTCAACTTTTACTTTACCGCAATTACTTTTCAGTATTTTTAATTTATGTCTTTTAAAGCCCTAGTTATGTGTTGTAACCAAATTAGTTATATGGGGTTGTGATGACTTTTAATATCACCGGTTTATAAGGGGTTATATTATAATTTGGGTAATATAAAGATTTATTTATTGAGTCTTAATCTTAATGTTTTTTTCATTAACTGGCCATTAATAAAATTGAATTGGGAAACTTAAAATGAACTAGACATAGGGATTTTAAGTTTAAGACCTTAGACTCAATAGCCCACGATCTTCCTTGAGGATAGATAACCCTTTAATAGATTTCTTTACAGGATAGACATATACCTGTCGGGCGGGGGTAGCCATAATTGGAACTTAAACTTAATGAATCCAGATAATTTGGTTGACATAGACATATGGTTCAATTGGGTTAAACTGGGTATTGTGTCTGACCATCGACAGAGGCTTTCACATAATTTAGTGTTCTAGGTTAATAAATCAAAATATTACCCAACTATAAAATAACCACTTCATCTTTAAAATGATATTGGAAGAAATCACAACCCTAGATAGTTTTTAATATTGAATTTTCTTAAAATCTACTTTCGAACCATTTTATTTACTTGTTTTTAAATTTAGAATTTTCACCATTTCAAATAAATCAAACAACCTGTTAGATACTAGTAATCATTTGACCTCATAAAATTAATAGCTTAGGTATTAATTCCTCGTGGGATCGATACTTTTTTATACTACTTGAATGATACATGCGTGTAGGCATTGCATTTTTGCATGTGAAACCCGATGATGAGTCTCAGTTGGAGGCACTACCTTTTAAGTCACGGAAGCCGCGGGAAACGGACATCGGAAGGGGAAATTCAGGATGAGTATGCTATCAAAGTCATTTCACGTGTTCACTTTTCCGTTCGTGCTGTGTTCTTAAACGCGTTCAAACGTCAGGCAGATTGCGGGCGTTCGTGTCGCGTTCGAATTGGCATTCGATCGGTATCGATATTTCTGGTTTTGCTGTTAGCCTCATGCACCCTAGCCTAGCCCAAGCCCACTTAAAACACACCCAAATTAAATTAAATATTAAGTTGAACATTAATTAGATAATGTAATTAAATAAAATAATTAATTAAGTCATATACCAAATTAAATAAAACAAATAAATCTAAATAATCACCTACCAAAATAATAAAAAATACTTACACAAATTAAGAAATTGCATGCCTAATAAATATAAATCAAATATATTATATACCAAACTTAACAAATATCATGCCTAATTAAAATCAATCATAACAAATTAAATATTTTATATTCTTAATCTATCCAAGATTTGTCCCCCCTCAATCTAATCCTTTCCTTGTTGAATACCAAATCAAATCCTCCTTTTAATGCCAAAATCCCTTCCTTGTGAGACAAGGATTAGCCCTAACCTTTCTCTATATAAGCAACCCCTAACCAAGACATGCACTCTGCTAGCTCATACACAAGACTTACACAAAAATCACAACACCAAGAGCCCTAGCCACTCACGGTAATAGCAAGAAGAAAAACACAAATAATTCTCTTCATCTCCCCCACTCCACTGTTAGACATTATGTCCCATAGCGTCACTGTTTGTAAATGATATTGTATTATTGTACAAAATTAACTATGTGATAATGAAATTGCCTTTTGCCGTTTTGTAATATTATTTACTTTGACTTATAAATGGCGAAAGTCCATATGATTAGTACCTGGACTGAGAATGATATGAGACAGTATCAGTCCCCAAAGGTTTAATCATTAAATATCCCTAGTCGTAGTATTATCGAGACTGGACATCGATAATGCGGAATAGACTAGTATTGCGCTTGTGCACGTTGTGAGGGCACAACGGCATAGTTCTCATATATTTAAGTATTGGATACTTATGCAAGTGCGATAGGAGGTTGTGTTTTACCGATGGTACGGAAAACAGCTTCGCTCTGGATAGACCCCGCGAGATCCCATTGGTAGTATGTCTACTCGTCTATGGGAGGCCGCATCAGGGTAGGTGTATATGGTCTTAACCTGAGACTTACATCGCTAGTACTTGCGACAATCGGTAAACTTTGGTTTTGGTGGTTGGGGACCTTACCGGTTCTGTGTACACCTCTTCTGGGTTTATCGAGAATCGTAGTGTACTGGATGTGATGTCAAGATGGAAGTATCGCTTCAGACATATGGAGGTGATGATCACGCAGGACACAGAACTAGCACTCTATAAAAGGTTGCAACCGTCGGGACAATATGACCAGGTCAGGATTGTCCGATTTAAAGAGACTAGTTGCTTGATGTCCGATATATGTTTCGTACGGGGCAGACACATCTCCAGCCCCAGGCCTAGCATGTGATCATCCGATACTGGATCGATGTACGCAATACTACGGTATACTACGCCTGATACAGATCTTATATTCCTATAAGAATATTTCTGGAGAATTGGGTAGGCATGGCGCTTTGCTAGAAGCCAACCTTGTCTTGTAAATCGGTAAAGACGTAGTACGAGGTACGTACGTGTTCGGATTATCCGACGACCGTATTTACTGCCAAAATATCCGGAGATCTCTTGGGTCGCTTCCTGAAGATTCACCTATGATATTTGATTCGGACTTAATTAATCTTGGATTAATTGCGGAGAAACTTTATCTTGGATAAAGTGCCTAATTTAGAGAGAGAACGATTAATTTGGAATTAATCGATAAAATTATTGTATTCGATATAATAATCGAAATTCGATTTCGACGCGAAATTAAAATTAGATTTTAATTCGGGCATACGAGTTAATTTAGAATTAATTCGTAAGCGACGTAAATAATATTTCGCTAGGAGCGATTATTTATTTAAATCCGATTTAATTAACGTCGCGACGCTAGCTCGTATTTCGGAAATATCGAACCCGAACGCGTGAGTGGACGTGGGCCCACTTTCATTGGGAAACGTGTGGGGCCCACATGACACTTGTCATTATATGCATTATTTAATTGATAAGGCATTGCATGGTGATAGTGTGCATTACACTCAAATGTTTTGCATGGAGTTTGAGTGTTTGACACTCTAAGCCATTGCATGGTTTGTGTCATAGATTTATTATTAATTTAATAAAATTATGGCAAAAATATAAATTGATTTTTGGTAAAAAAAATCAATTACACAAAACTCTTTCTCTCTCAAATTTCTTCACATTGCCGTGAACTCCATGGAAGGACAAAGGAAGATTTGATCTTCTATTCTCCATTTTTGCTAGCACAAGCAAGGGATCAAAAGAGGTGATAGGGAAACCATCAAAGAACGTGGAATACAAAGCTTGGAGCTTCAAGTCTTCTTCCTCCTCTTGGCCGAATCTTCCAACACTTGGAGCTTCCACCATTTGATCATCTTCTTCATCACTAGCTTTGTAAGTATGATTCCGCCATGCTTCAAGTCTTTTATATATATTCATTTATAGTATTTCATGAATGCTTAATCTTTCCTTGGGACATATTATAGAACCAACATCCACAACCGAAAATAGCACCCTCTAAACCTCCACACATCATCGAAAATATACCCCCAAACAACAGCCCATTTCCACCGAAAACATCAGCCCCTACACCTCTTAAAACACGCCAAAACAGCAACCCGAATCACCACCAAATCATCAGCCAAATCCTCTTAAAACAGTCCCTAAAATCACCTAAACCAGTAACTAAAAACTGTACTCTTAATCACCTAAAACAGTAACTAAAAAACTGCACTTAGAGCCTTCAAAAAACACCCAAAACAGTCCATTAAAACACCAAAGCAGTGACCTAAACAGCAAACACAAATACAGAGGAAACAGTAGCAAAGTGGAGGCCAAACAACAGCAAAATAGAGGCCAAACAGCAAGCAAAACAGCAAAACAGTGAGCCGAGACGCTAAACCAGTGAACCAGAGAAGTAGCGGTGTGATAGCCCTTCCGACGGCCGTGAAACGCGAGTTCGAAAGTCCACATAAAAGGTTAGACCTGATGGTATTTTCCACATTCATTTTCTGTTTCATTTGTATTATTTATTGAATATTGCTTGCATGATTGTTGTGTTGAAATGCATGTTGTGGCCCTTGAGTAGATAAATATGCATGGATTATGAGATATAGTATGTTGTGGCTTTGGAATAAAACGAAAGATGTGTCAAGTCTTGCGGTATATCGGATGGAAACCCGGACATAAATTTCATAGCCGATTCTGAATGGACGGTAGTATGATCTGTACTCGGGATACAACTCCACGTACCGCTTGAGTAAATGACACTTTCTTTTGTCTTATATTGCTTTGATTTATTTATTTTTCGTCATTTGAATTATGCATGTTACTTTTGTGTGCGTGATTCAATTGAGCGCATGGGCTTAGTAAGTGCGATGAAAGGTCCCCTACTTGGAGGGGTTAAAATCCTTTACCATGATGCTTTGCCGCGCCGGTTGACGTGTGTTCGGTTGAATGCAAGATACGTTCAATCGGGCATACTAAGTTGATATTATTGTTTTTTAATTCTTTGTATGCATGATTCAATCGAGTGCATGGGCTTAGTAAGTGCGATGAAAGGTCCCCTATTTGGAGGGGTTAAAATCCTTTACCACGATGCTTTGCCGCACCGGTTGATGTGTGTTCGGTTGAATGCAAGATACGTTCAATCGGGCATACTAAGTTTGATATTATTGTTTTTAATTCTTTGTATGCATGATTCAATTGAGCGCATGGGCTTAGTAAGTGCGATGAAAGGTCCCCTATTTGGAGGGGTTAAAATCCTTTACCACGATGCTTTGCCGTACCGATTGGTGTATACTCGATTGGATGTGAGATGAGTTCAATCGGATACATGAGGTCCCACATTGTGGATTTGTTTGTCTGTGAATGTGTTGCATGCATCAGGTCTGGTTCCGTTCGAACGCGTTCTTGAACGGCACACGAACGTGAACCTTCTGTTTACCGTTCGAACGCATTCTCAAACACTACGCGAACGCGCACGCATTTTCTTAGCTTCATCATCAATCAGGTCTGGTTCTGTTCGAACGCGTTCTCGAATGCAACACGAACGTGAACCTTCTGTTTACCGTTCGAACGCGTTCTCAAACGCTACGCAAACGCGCACGCATTTTTTTAGTGTTTCATGCATCAGGTCTGGCTCCGTTCGAACACGTTCTCGAACGCTATAACGAACGTGAACCTTCTGTTTACCATTCGAACGCGTTCTCGAACGCTACGCGAAGGCGCACCCACTGAACTGAGTCCTTTTCATCAGATTTCATACATAATTGTTCCTAGTAGCTATCCTTTCGTATGATGAATCTGATTGCTTCTCTGTGTTACGCAAGATTATGTAGGTACCATTCATCTGTATTCCTCACATGTATGAGTTCAATGTGTTTAACGTACTACAATTCATATATCCATGTCATGATAGCATTTGAGTATTATTTCTCATGGTATATCGGATGGAAACCCAGACATAAATTCCGTAGCCGATTCCGAATGGACGGTAGTGCGGTCTGTACTTGGGATACAATTCCACGTACCACTTGGAAAAGTTTTCACATGTGTGCTTGTGTGGTTAATGTGTGTGCTTGTGTTTTTTTTTATTTGAATACAATATGCCAATGAAGTTGTATGTTCGTTGCTACTTTGATGTATTTTCAAGCATGCAATCTTAGATGTGAAATATATGTAAATTCAGTTGTAAGTTTTATTTTTGTGCGTATGGATTTAGAAGCATGATACTCTTGGAAATAAGTGTTACTTAAGCTTGATTAAATTATTACACAAATCCTTTCATTACAAGTGACATAAGTAAGGGACCATTCCGAACCCAACGGTTTGAGGTCTTCCCTTGCGAGGGGTGAGTGCGGCCTTAAATCTCATTTTCCCAGTTCACACCGGGTGGCGACTCCATTATTCTCCGATTTAGTCCCCCGTGGCTACTCCGTACTCCCAACCGGGCCGCGAGCCCGGGACAGCATGCGTCGCCCAGTTTCTGTGTCCCACAGTCTGGCGACTCCACTGGGGATAGAGAATCGGCCCCGGAATATTATCTTTTGTAATGTTTGGATTTATGTTTTAATTGACAGTGTCTATAGTGGATGAAATGGGGGTTTAATCAAAGGAATTTTTGAGGCTAGGTAATGGTTTGGTGTCTTCCTTCATTCACTACCTTTCTAGAAGGAAAAGCTGTGAAGGCACCTATATAGCCATCTACTCGTAGCCTATTGTGATGGACTAATTTGGAGGACTCATTGTTTATTCCTGACACCAAGCGATAAGAGCCTAAGAGGCTTGGGTATTTAAGTGAGCCTCGCTCCACCTTCCCTCTGGGGAATCTACAACGAGAAATCCATTTGACAGTCAGTCACACACCATAGCTCATTGGCACGTACCTTAGTGTATAAAAAAGAATGCGCTCACTTGGTTGCTCGAACCCTTGATTGGGGAGACCTAGTTGTGGGCCATCCTTCACCGATGAGAGCCTTTGTCTACACTCCTGCGAACCCACCCATAGACCGGATTGTATGGTTAAAGTAACAATTATTTCCTTGAGTATGAGCTTGTGGACCATCCTCATTTGGATGCAGTTGGACCATTGTCAGAAATGCGGACTTGCTGGGCCATTTAAACTGGGGCGAGTTCGTACCTTATGACCATTGGACGCAAAGCTTCTGAAATGTGGATGGGCCATTCTGTAGAAATTATTGTTCTGTGTTTGCATTGTCTTTATTTTATGTTTGTGTTTGGGAACATCGCCGTTTGGATCCATTTGGACCAATTGTCATGGGATATGGGCTTGTTGGGCCATTTAAACTGGGACAAGAACATATTTTATGACGATCGGGCCAAAGGCTTCTAAGTGTTGGTGGGCCACTTTGTGCTTGTGTTCGGAACATTACCATTTGGATTTAGTTGGGCTCCTTGCCATGAGATGTGAACTTGTTGGGCCATTTAAACGGGGACGAGTTCACTCCTATGACAGTTAGCCCAAAAGTTTCTAAAATGATAACGGGCTGATTTGTTTGAAAATTTTAGTTGATTTAATATGTTATATATGTTACATGCATCTCATGCACCTCATACATACATGTGTCATGTTAACACCTTCTATGTCTTAAAAAGACATCATAGATACCGTTTGGGTTAGAGAAGGAACAAGGCTCATTAAAAGAACAGTAACAGTCATGAGTGAATCTGGTAATGAGGTATCCTGTATGGATCAGTTAGAGAACGGTCTCGCCAAGGTCACTAAACAGTTGCAAGCTTTGACTACTGCTATGGCTGGTATATATTGGTCTCGTGCCGGGGTTAATTCCGGGGATGTGAGGCAAGAGGAACCTCCGAACAGATTGGGGGATGATATCCCCACTTTTGATGATGATATGGCAGAGTATGCAGCACGTAGAGTATCTGGGTCTCAGGCAGAGTTACAGAAACTTCGGGATCAGGTTGAGTCAGTTACCCGCAAGATGAGGGGTAAGAATGAGGATTTGCTGGATTATGACACACTGATTTTCGAGGAACAGTTGCCGGCACAGTTCAAGATGTCTGATATGGCTAAGTTTAACGGGAATAGGGATCCAAGGGTGCATCTCCGGCAGTTTGTATCAGTCATGAGTTCAGTTGGCTTATCTCAGTGCCAAGTGCAGAAAATGTTTGGAATGTCGCTCGAGGGAGCTCCCGTGGTGTGGTACCATAGTTTGGAGAAGAAAGTGAAAGAAGATTGGAGGGAGTTGACTGATGCCTTCCTGAAGCAGTATGTCACTGACCTAGAGATCGATCTGTCACTCCGTGATCTAGAGAATGTTAAGCAAAAATCGGAGGAGAGTTTTAAGGAGTATGTGGACCGGTGGAGGGGTCAGTTGTTGAAGATGAAGACTAGGCCTTCGGAGAATGATCAGATTAAGATGATTATCAAGGGCACCAAGCCCTCCATTTACAGCAAGTTGAGGAGGATGACCTCCATGATTGCAGACTTTCGGCAGTTGAGGGAAATTGTCATGGATATTGAGGAAGAAGAGGCCGAGAATAGAAAATTCTATAGTCTGATAGACTCTAAGAAAATACCTGACCCAGAAACAGAACAGCCTGACACACACAGAAACCCCTTACCCAATTACCGTGTCGCACCACCACCAGCATATATGATTAATTCTGGCCTCCCAGAAGACCTTGTCCTAAAATCCTTTCACCCTCAAGCCTTTTCTCTGTGAATCTGGGATAGTACTAGTGAAGATGAGACTGAGCAGGGAAAAAACTTTTGGCTTGATTTCTCTAGCAGTGACGAGGAAGAAGTAAGGGGAATGATGCGCAGTGGTCATTTTTACAATGATATGGCAGATAGGGTAAAGAAGTTTTGACAGATGGTAGAGAAGTGGTCGAGACTGCAGAAAATACTAAGGGGGATTTAGTGCTGAGGCAATTGAGGAAGACTATAGCACAAGTGAGTATCTGGGAACTGTTATGTGCATCTCGGGAGCATATGCAAGCCATGGTTGAGGCTTTGAGCAAGATTGTGGTACCGGAAGACGCCAACCCCGCAATGTTTGTTGGGTCGGTTCAGAAGGAAGCTTTGCAGATATCTTTTTCTGAGGATGAACTCCCAGCAGAGGGGAGGAATCATAACAGGCCTCTATTTATCAGGGCCGAGGTGAGGGGCAAGAGAACTTCATGTGTGATGGTGGATGACGGTTCATCCATCAATGTGTGCCCGCTAAAAAGTCTGGCAAGATTGGGTATGAAAGCAACAGACTTGGACCCCTCCAGTATGACTATTAAGGCTTATGATGACAGTAAAAGGGGAGTTGAGGGTACTTTTGTGGCTATGGTCAAGGTAGGCCCTATTGAAGATGAAGTTGAGTTTACAGTGCTGGACATCCCAGCCACATTTGCCTTGTTGTTGGGAAGGCCTTGGTTTCACAAACTTGGGGGCGTGCCTTCCACTTTACATCAGATGATCAAGTTCCCGTATGAGGGAGAAGTTGTTACTATCCGGGCTGAGTTAGATAATGTCGTGGCTGCCTTAGAGATACAAACTTTCACGAGGTTTCATGTGTCAGCTACTTTTGAGGAGTGGGTGGATCCTATGGTGGCTAGGATTATGGAGAAAATGAAGTTTGAGCCGGGTAAAGGTTCAAAATTACCAGATTTCAGAGGACAGACTACTCGGAAGGGTTTGGGGTAAAAGTCTGATGAAGAAAAGACAAAGGTCAAGAAAAATGGCCTGAAACTGATGGAATGTTTTGTGAAAGCTTCAGGATATCAAGGGGAGCCTGAACCTATGGAAGTTAATGGAATTGTGGTACCTGGGTTTGAGATCTTCCAGGATATGTTGGGTAAGAAGCTGATAGTTGAAGAAATTGTGAAGAAAGAAGAAGAGAATTGGGAGGAGGAACTAATGAAGTTGGAGAGCCTGACTCTGGGAGAGGATGAAAAGTCTGAGGAAGACCTGATTGCAGAGGAAGAAGTGTCTATAGATGATGAAGACATTTACCTTCCTGATTTGTTTGAATGTATTTCCGCATTATCCAATAATAAAGACATTTTTTTTGCTTACTTGCCTGAGTCATTTCCATTTACTCTGCACGAATCAAGCATATTTGATATCAGTTCGGCCAGAACTACTGCATTTAACTTGGGTACACTTGAGAACCCCAAAGAAATTCAGATTGCAAGTGAAGTTACCTCTGAAGAGAAGGAGAAACTAGAAGAAGTGTTGGTCAGATATGCCAAAGTGTTTGCTTGGTCCTATGAGGACATGCCTAGGGTAGACAGAAACATTGCCCAACACACAATACCAACTTATCCGAATATGAGGCCAGTAAAACAGAAACTCCGACGGATGAGACCAGAATGGGCTGAGAAAGTCAGAGAGGAAGTTAAGAAACAGATAGATGTGAGGTTCCTAGAAGTAGTAAAGTATCCTGAGTGGTTGGCTAATGTAGTACAGGTGCCAAAGAAAGACGGGAAGGTCAGAATGTGTGTAGACTACAGAGATCACAACAAGGCTTGTCCGAATGATGATTTTCCTCTACCGCATATAGATGTTTTGGTTGATAGTGCGGCTTTATCTGCTATGTATTCATTTGCAGATGGGTTTTTAGGATACAATCAGGTTCTCATGGCCGAGGAAGACAAACACAAGACTGCATTTGTCACTGAGTGGGGTACTTATTGTTACAAGGTTATGCCGTTTGGGCTTAAGAATGCGGGGGCTACCTATCAGCGGATGGCCACTACACTTTTCCACGACTTGATGCACAAAGAGATTGAGGTGTATGTGGATGACATGATGGTGAAATCAGAGACAAGATTTGGGCATATTGAAGCACTGGAAAGGTTCCTTCAGAGAGTTGACAGATACAACCTGCGGCTTAATCCCAAGAAATGTGTGTTTGGGGTGACATCAGGGAAATTGCTTGGTCATACAATGGGAATGGGCGGAATAGAGGTAGACTCCGAGAAGATCAAGGCAATCACAGAAATGTCTGCACCGAAGACAGAAAAAGAAGTCAGAGCATTCTTGGGAAAGATTCAGTACATCAGTCGGTTCATCGCCAAGTTGACATCAGTATGTGAGCCTATCACCAAACTTTTGAGAAAAGATCAGCCAGTGAGATGGAATGAACAGTGTCAGACAGCCTTCGACAAAATCATAGAATACTTGGTAAAGCCTCCTGTATTGAAGCCTCCGAGACCGGGCAGACCTTTGATATTGTATTTGGCTATAGAATCAGAAGCACTGGGGGCAATGATGGTACAGGCAGATGAGACAGGGGTAGAACATGCAGTCTATTATCTGAGTAAGAAGATGATCCCGTATGAGGCTCGATATCAGGAAGTTGAGAAGATCTGTCTTGCAGTGGTATGGGCTTCTAGAAAATTGCGGCATTATTTCCAGTCATACAAGATCCAGATAGTGGCCAAGGAAAATCCTCTGAAATATCTTCATTCGGTGCCTTCACTAGTGGGAAAATTGGGCAGATGGTTGGTATTGCTGACAGAGTTTGACATTGAGTATCTCACCTCCAAAGTGATCAAAGGGCGAGCAGTAGCAGAGTTTCTGGCAATGCAACCTGTCGAGGGGGATCAGTATAAGTTTGAATTTCCAGATGAAGAGATCCAAGCAATAACAGTCCAGAGATGGAAGATGTATTTTGATGGAGCAGTGAATTACAAGGGAGCCGGAATTGGGATCGTGATAGTGACCCCCGAGGGAGAGACTTTGCCTTTGGCCAAGAGGTTGACATTCATAGTGACTAACAACATGGCCGAGTATGAAGCATGTGCCTTCGGTTTGACAGCATTGATAGCCTTGAAGGCCGGGAGTGTGGAAGTCTATGGAGATTCTATGTTGGTGGTCCAGCAGATGCGAGGAGAATGGGAATTGAAAGAAGAACGGTTGAAACCTTACCTTTTTCACCTCAGAAAGTTGGCATAGGTTATCCCCGAGTGTAAGTTTCAGCACTTACCGAGAGAGAGAATCAGATGGCAGATGCATTGGCTACACTTGCAGTAACTTGGGAAAATCCAGAAAAGTTAGTGATGAGACCGTTGATACTGACAACAGTGAGCAGACCTGTTTATGAGATAGAAAGAATTCTGGGAGTTGAGGTCGACGATGGTAAACCTTGGTATTATGACATTCGGAGGTATCTGGAACATGGTGAACTCCCGGAAGGGGCATGCAGAAAAGACAGAATAGCCATTCAGAAGTTAGCTTCCCAGTATGTGATTTTGAAAGGGGAAATGTACAAGAGGCAAGAAAACGATATTCAGTTGAAGTGTTTGAGAAAGGAAGAATCTCAGCATGTAATGGAAGAAATACACGCCGGGGTATGTGGTCCGCACATGAACGGGTTGAATCTGTCCCGAAAGATAGTGAGACAAGGTTTTTATTGGTCAACCATGGAAACAGACTGCGCGGAGATGGTAAAGCACTGTCATGACTGTCAAGCACACGGTAATTTGAATCACTTACCACACACAAAATTGCACGGGTTGTCAGAGCCGTGGCCTTTCTCAGCATGGGGAATTGATATGATTGGAGAAATTCGACCAAATGCATCGAATAGGCATCGCTTCATAGTAGTGGCCATAGATTACTTCTCGAAGTGGGTGGAAGCCGAATCATTCCGCAATGTTACAGCAAAACAGATGGCAAAGTTTATAGCTCGGAACCTCATTTGTCGGTACGGTATGCCGCATCATGTAGTGACAGACAATGGAGTTCAGTTTCAAGGAGAGACGAAGGCAATGTTACAGAGGTATGTGATAGGCCACCATAAGTCATCACCGTACAGGCCGTAGGCAAATGGGGCAGTTGAGGCATCCAACAAGACTATAAAGATGATTTTAGCCAAGATGACAGAGAATTGCAGAGATTGGACCGAGAAATTATTGTATGCTTTGTGGGGGTACAAAACATCAGTAAGAACGGCAACAGGGGCCACGCCTTACTCTTTGGTCTATGGAATGGAAGCAGTGTTACCAGTGGAAGTGGAAATACAGTCTATGAGGGTTTTAGCAGAGGCAGAATTACCGGAACAAGAATGGGCCGCACAGAGGTTTGATCAGTTAACACTGCTGGATGAGAAGAGAACGAAGTCTTTGTATCACATGCAGTTGTATCAGAAGAGACTAGCCCGGGCATTCAACAAGAAAGTACGACCCACCAAGATCAGAAAGGGTGATTTGGTACTTAAGCAGTCGAGGCCGTCGACGACAGACCCGAGAGGAAAATTCAGGCCTAACTGGGAAGGACCTTACATAGTGCAGAAGGTAATGGGAAATGGGGCAGTGAGGTTATCAACTTGGAAGGAAACGAGTTCACCGAGCCGATCAACGTGGACAGATTGAAGTAGTACTTTGCCTGAGGAAAAAGGACCGAGCAGTCACCAAAGGAATTGGCAGAAGACCTAACCTAACGGATTAGGAAAATCATTCATGCATACATGTAACATTGCATTCTTTCCGTGTTTGTTTTTGTTTTGTGTTCGCTGGTTCGAAGAAAAAAGAAAGCGGCAGAAATGAGCCAAACAGCATCAACACAGTTTCAGTTTTGGGGATGAGTCCCAAGGGGCGAGGCCCACATCAGTACCAGTCTAGGGGCGAGGCCCACATCAGCAACAGTTTGGGACGAGGCCCACATTAGTATCAGCTTATGGGCGAGGCCCACTTTTGTCACCGGTGTTGGGTCGAGGTACCCAGGGTCGAGGCACCCCCTTTGTCGATTGTAGTTCCGGGATGCGTCCCAGGGTCGAGGTGCCCAGTACATCGTCAGTTTGAGGGCGAGGTCCCTATTGTTAGCGGTGTTGGGTCGAGGTACCCAGGGTCAAGGCGCCCCCGTTGTCGGTTGTAGTTCCGGGATGCGTCCCACGGTCGAGGTGCTCACTACATCATCAGTTTGAGGGCGAGGTCCTTATTTTTAGTAGTGTTGGGTCGAGGTACCCAGGGTCGAGGCGCCCCCGTTGTCGGTTGTAGTTCTGGGATGCGTCCCAGGGTCGAGGTACCCACTACATCATCAGTTCGAGGGCGAGGTCTCTATTGTCAGTGATATTGGGTCGAGGTGCCCAGGGTCGAGGTGCCTCCGTTGTCAGGTGCAGTTAGTGGGATGCATCCCAGGATCGAGGTCCACTGCAGCACCAACTCAGCTCGAGGCAGCAAACGAGCCAGGTAAGTGAAAATGCATTGCATAACTTTGATATGATTGTTCAAAGTCACACACTGCATAAGTCCCATCAAAGTGGGGGTGACTGTAGGCATTGCATTTTTACATGTGAAACCCGATGATGAGTCTCAGTTGGAGGCAGTACCTTTTAAGTCACGGAAGCCGCGGGAAACGGACGTCGAAAGGGGAAATTCAGGATGAGTATGCTATCAAATTTGTTTCACGTGTTCACTGTTTCCATTCGTGCTGCGTTCTTAAACGCGTTCGAACGTCAGGCAGATTGCGGGCGTTCGTATCGCGTTCGAATAGGCGTTCGAACGGTATCAGTATTTCTGGTTTTGCTGTTAGCCTCATGCACCATAGCCTAGCCCAAGCCCACTTAAAACACACCCAAATTAAATTAAATATTAAGTTAAACATTAATTAGATAATGTAATTAAATAAAATAAATAATTAAGTCATATACCAAATTAAATAAAACAAATAAAATCTAAATAATCACCTACCAAAATAATAAAAAATACTTACACAAATTAAAGAAATTGCATGCCTAATAAATATAAATCAAATATATTATATACCAAACTAACAAATATCATGCCTAATTAAAATCAATCATAACAAATTAATATTTTATATTCCTAATCTAGCCAAGATTTGTCCCCCCCTCAATCTAATCTTTTCCTTGTTGAATACCAAATCAAATCCTCATTTTAATGCCAAAATCCCTTCCTTGTGAGACAAGGAGTAGCCCTAACCTTTCTCTATATAAGCAACCCCTAACCAAGACACGCACTCTGCTAGCTCATACACAGACTTACACGAAAATCACAACCCAAGAGCCCTAGCCACTCACGGCAATAGCAAAGAAAAAACACAAATAATTCTCTTCACTATCCCCCACTCCCAACCGAAAATAGCACCCCTTAAACCTCCACACATCACCAAATAATACCCCCAAACAGCAGCCCATTTCCACCAAAAACAGAAGCCCCTACACCTCTTAAAACACGCCAAAATAGCAGCCCGAATCACCACCAAAAATACAGCCAAATCCTCTTAAAATAGTCCCTAAAATCACCTAAACCAGTAACTAAAAACTGTACTCTTAATCACCTAAAACAGTAACTAAAAAACTGCACTTAGAGCCTTCAAAAAACACCCAAAACAGTCCATTAAAACACCAAAGCAGTGACCTGAACAGCAACCAAAAATACAGAGGAAACAGTAGCAAAGTGGAGGCCAAACAACAGCACAACGGAGGCCAAACAGTAAGCAAAATAGCAAAACAGTGAGTCGAGACGCTAAACCAGTGAACCGGAGAAGTAGCGGTGTGATAGCCTTCCGACGGCCGTGGAACGCGAGTTCGAAAGTCGACATAAAAGGATAGACCTGAGGGTATTTTCCACATTCATTTTTCGTTTCATTTGTATTATTTATTGAATATTGCTTGCATGATTGTTGTGTTGAAATGCATGTTGTGGCCCTTGAGTAGATAAATATGCATGGATTATGAGATATGGTATGTTGTGGCTTTTGAATAAAACGAAAGATGTGTCAACTCTCGCGGTATATCGGATGGAAACCCGGACATAAATTTCATAGCCGATTCCGAATGGACGGTAGTATGATCTGTACTCGGGATACAACTCCATGTACCGCTTGAGTAAATGACACTTTCTTTTGTCTTATATTGCTTTGATTTATTTATTTTTCATCATTTGAATTCTGCATGTTACTTTTGTGTGCATGATTCAATCGAGCGCATGGGCTTAGTAAGTGCGATGAAATGTCCCCTACTTGGAGGGATTAAAATCCTTTACCACGATGCTTTGCCGCGCCGGTTGACGTGTGTTCGGTTGAATGCAAGATACTATCAATCAGGCATACTAAGTTTGATATTATTGTTTTTTAATTCTTTGTTTGCATGATTCAATGAGCGCATGGGCTTAGTAAGTGCGATGAAAGGTCCCCTATTTGGAGGGGTTAAAATCCTTTACCATGATGCTTTGCCGCACCGGTTGATGTGTGTTCGGTTGAATGCAAGATACGTTCAATCGGGCATACTAAGTTTGATATTATTGTTTTTTAATTCTTTGTATGCATGATTCAATTGAGCGCATGGGATTAGTAAGTGCGATGAAAGGTCCCCTATTTGGAGGGGTTAAAATCCTTTACCACGATGCTTTGCCGCGTCGATTGGTGTATACTCAATTGGATGCGAGATGAGTTCAATCGGATACGTGAGGTCCCACATTGTGGATTTGTTTGTCTGTGAATGTGTTGCATGCATCAGGTCTGGTTCTATTCGAACGCGTTCTCGAACGCCACATGAACGTGGACCTTCTATTTACCGTTCGAATCCGTTCTCAAACGCTACGCGAACGCGCACACATTTTCTTAGTTTAATCATGCATCAGGTCTGGTTCTGTTCGAACGCGTTCTTGAACGCCACACCAACGTGAACCTTCTGTTTACCATTCGAACGCGTTCTCAAACGCTACGTGAATGCGCACACATTTTTTAGTGTTTCAAGCATCAGGACTGGCTCCGTTCGAACGCGTTCTCGAACGCTATACGAACGTGAACCTTCTGTTTGCCGTTCGAAAGCGTTCTCGAACGCTACGCGAACGCGCACCCACTGAACTGAGTCATTTTCATCAGATTTCATACATAATTGTTCCTAGTAGTTATCCTTTCGTATGATGATTCTAATTGCTTCTCTGTGTTACGCAAGATTGTGTAGGTATCATTCATCTGTATTCCTCACATGTATGAGTACAATGTGTTTAACGTACTACAATTCATATATCCATGTCGTGATAGCATTTGAGTATTATTTCTCATGGTATATCGGATGGAAACCCAGACATAAATTCCGTAGTCGATTCCGAATGGACGGTAGTGCGGTCTGTACTGGGATACAATTCACGTACCACTTGGAAAAGTTTTCACATGTGTGCTTGTGTGGTTAATGTGTGTGCTTGTGTTTTTTTTATTTAAATACAATATGCCAATGAAGTCGTATGTTCGTTGCTACTTTGATGTATTTTCAAGCATGCAATCTTAGATGTGAAATATATGTAATTCAGTTGTAAGTTTTATTTTTGTACGTATGGATTTAGAAGCATGATACTCTTGGAAATAAGTGTTACTTAAGCTTGATTAAATTATTACACAAATCCTTTCATTACAAGTGACATAAGTAAGGGACCATTCCGAACCCAACGGTTTGAGGTCTTCCCTTGCGAGGGGTGAGTGCGGCCTTAAATCTCATTTTCCCGGTTCACACCGGGTGGCGACTCCATTATTCTCGGTTTAGTCCCCCGTGGCTACTCCGTACTCCCAACCGGGCCGCGAGCCCGGGACAACATGCGTCGCCCAGTTTCTGTGTCCCACAGTGCGCTTGTGTTATACGCGTGTGTAAGCACCGGTCAAGTATTTGGCGCCGTTGTCGGGGACTTAATTATCTTTCACTATTAGTTTAGAGGTTAGATACTTTTACTTATATCTAATTTTCTTTTTACTTATTGTTTTTGTTTTCTTGTGCTTCAGGTTCTCAGAAACTTTATGAGACGAACCAGAATCTTTGAACTTCGACCGTTTGGCCCAGAAATTGAAAGAACCATCAGACAGTTGAGAAGGGAAAGGCGAGAAGGCCAAGAAGCTTTAGTCAACATGGAACCTGAACCTTTGGAGGTTGCACCACCAATTCCCATTCGAGACAGAACCATTCCGGTAGTTGACAGACTCATTTCTTGTATTATACTTCCTCCCTTACCAGCAAATGCATGTGACATCAAAACATGCATTCAGATGATTCAGCAGTCAGTGCAGTTTGGAGGAAATGCAACTGAAGACCTTAATACTTGACCGGTGCTTACACACGCGTATAACGCAAGCGCACGTATCGTTCAAGTAGTATAAAATGTATCGATCCCACGAGGACTTAATATATATTCTATTAATTTTATGAGGTCAAATGATTAATAGTATCTAACAGGTTGTTTGATTGATTTGAAAATGTGACGATTCTAAATTTAAAAATAAGTAAATAAAGTTGTTCGAAAGTAGGTTTAAGAAAATTCAATATTAAAAACTATCTAGGGTTGTGATTTCTTTGCAATATCATTTTAAAGATGAAGTGGTTATCTTATAGTTGGGTAAAATATTGATTTATTAACCTGGAACACTAAATTATGTAAAAGCCTCTTCCGATGGTCAACTATAAATATCCAGTATAACCCAATTGAACCATATGTCTATGTCAACCAAATTACCTGGATTCATTAAGATTAAGTTCCAATTATGGCTACCCCCGCCCAACAGGTATATTCCTATCCTGTAAGGAAATCTATTAAAGGGTTATCTATCCTCAAGGAAGATCGTGGGCTATGAGTCTAAGGTCTTAAACTTAAAATCTCTATGTCTAGTTCATTTTAAGTTTACCAGTTCAATTTTATTAATGGCCAGTTAATAAAAAGCATTAAGATTAAGACTCAATAAATAAACCTTTATATTACCCAAACTATAATTTAACCCCTTATAAACCGGTGATATTGGATTTCATCACAACCCCAGATAACTGTCTTAGTTACGACACATATTTACGGGTAGTAAAAATTTAAATAAAATAAAAGACATAAAGTAAATTCTGAAAATTAAATACTGAAAAGTAAATTGCTGAAAAGTAAAAAAAAGTAAAAAGTAAAAAGTAAAAAGTAAAAAGTAAAAATTAAAAAAAAAAAGTAAATTACTGAAAGTAAATTGCTGAAAAGTAAATTGCCTGAAAGTAAATTATAAATTAAAAGTACAATTAAAGAAAATGGTGGGGTTAGAGGATCAACTTTTATTACTACTATTTTAGATATCTCCCTTAATATAATATATTAACTTTGCGTGTGATAATTAACAACCAGCCATATAGGCGGTATCCTGATTAAGTCAAATTAATAATTAATTACAAACCGACCAACGAAGCGGTATCCATACTTAGTCAGGTTAAAACCAATTATAAATTAATTTCCAACCGGCCAATATAGCGGTATCCTCATTAAGTCAGAATTTAAATAGTTTATATTTTATATTTAAGGGAGATTAATCTAGATAGCAATAATAAAAGCTTACCTTTTACCCCAGCAAAGGGGAGTTACCTCCTCATTGCTTGAAAAATAAAAACTGCAAAAGTAAAGAAAGAAAAGGTTTGTGCGTAAAATAAATTGCGGAAAGTAAAAACTGAAAAGTAAAGAAAAGAAAGTGCGAAAGCGGAAATTAATTATTGGAAGCTGTAAATAAACAAACAAGATACAATCTTCTTATTTATTCATTAGGAATTTCAAAGAAGAAAGTATGAATTTTACAAATGAAATGGCTTGGTATTTATAGGCAAAATTTTGCCTACATCAAATCATCCATCAAATTCTCCACTAAATCCATTATTAATTTCTCCACTAATTACTCCACCAAATCTATAATTGCTCCACTAATTTCTTATCTTGTTTGGTGTTGATTTGATAATTTTTATTAATTATTTATTAATTTATATTTTGCTTTGAAAATTATTGATAGTGACTTTAATAATTACACATCACACACTTCTGGATGGTTCATCAATTTCGGAAATGAAATATTCAGAATTAGAAAATATTTTATCTTTCAAAGTTGTAGATCTTTGAGTCGTCTTTACTCTGGCACTTGAATCAGCTGAATCCGATGTCTGAGTAAAACGTTATGCCCAAAATACGACAGATGCGCAAAACTGGAATTCCAAAAACTGCACTTCGTCAAAACGCCCTTTCAAGTTTCCAATCTCCAAAATTAATATATCAAGTCCAATAATTGCCCTATTTGACCCATATTTCATCCTAAATGATTTCATTGAGACCCGAATTATTTTTATCTGCAAAATAAACTAAAACACATCACAAAAGTTCATCAAACCCGAGAAACTAAACAAAATATTAAGTTTAAAGGGGCGGTAAATATTGATATATTTTCCGCTCATCACACCCCCAAACCTAACATTTTGCTAGTTCTCGAGCAAAACAACAAAATAAAAATAAAATTAAACTAAGCCACTTTCGTAGGGATCACAGTTGCATTTAGCATATGCAACAAGCCTTTAAACCCCTAGGTGTCCCTAGGGACGAGTTATAGTCTCGTGATGGCTTACAGCAACGATACCCACAAACGTTTTACAAAAGTAAAAAGATATAAAACTAATGCACACAAAAGCAAAAAGACAAGAGAAAGAGAATAAAGAAGTTAGTGACTAATAAGGTGAAACTTCTACTTCAAGTTACTAATTGTTTTCTTTCCTTCTAAATTACCGAATAAGTAAATTCTCCGATTATTTTTACAATTCTTCATATACACAGCCAACAAAATATTAAACAACTCATTTTTGCCCACAACAGTCATAGTGCAGTTGATAAGAGAGTAATATTTTTGTCCTAAAGTTCTATCAGATTTCACCCCTTTTTGTAGCAATGGAATAATTTTTCTCATTTTTTGAAATTTTTTTCTTTGATTTTTCACTATTTTTTATTTATATACAATATCTTCCATCTATGTAGCGAGTGTTGGGTCGGTGACTCCCAAACCAGTTGGCTTTAGGGCACTAGGTGTTAAGACACCCCTACGGACTTAATACTCAGACTTCAGATATATATATTTTTGCAGCATCTTTGATCCATGTAACGAGCTTTGGGCCAGTGACTCCCAAACCAGTTGGCTTTAGGGCCTAGGTGTTAAAACCACCCTTACAGACTTAATAACTTGGATCTCATACGTTTTTTTTTTTTTTTACTCCTTGTTTTGAGATGTTTCCTCCAATTAAACTAGAGCACCGAATATTACAAAGTTTTCAATTTTAGCTCATGTCCGTATGTTACTATATATGTTGATAATATCTGTCAACTGAGCATATGAAGATCCATTTTAGTCAATTTTAGGAGAATTCACAAATAAATAATTCAAAATGAAATAAACAAAAATTAACTTGTTTTGAAATAGGTTGAGATACGTCTCAGGAGTGGAAACTCCTTACTCAGCTATCTCTCTACCAATCTCACCTTTTTTAGTCAAATAAAAATGCAAAATATTTTTGTAATTTTTGAAAATTTTCCAATTTTTTTGTATTTTCGAAAAATTTTGGACTAAAAATAAAAATAACACACAAACTAAAAATAAGGTACTGATCAACTAATTCCCTCCCCCAATCTAAATGCGACATTGTCCCCCATGTCTTAAACAGTAAAAGGAGAGTTAAGAAGGTCGTACCTGGTTAGCTGAAATCTACAGGAAAATTAAAGGTTAAGATCCAGATTAACACGACGCCTCTTACTACAATCGTCCTCGGACCATTTTACTTTGAAAGGATGGGGTCAACTTGTGGTTCATAGGCTATGAGTTGGTCTATTAGATCCGGAGCAGTTCTGACAGTAAAGAGGAGTTCTTTAAAGGTTTTGACACGAACCCATTTCTCCGAGCATCATCAAGAAACACACAAAGAAAATCATAAAATCCATCAACGTTGAGAGGTCCAATTGGTTCTGGTGTATGTTCAGGTTTGCCCAAGATAGTACTATAAAAATTTCCTCCAATGTGCCCAAGCCACCTGGCAAAGCAATAAAGCATCAAGCACGGTTAATCATTTCTACCAGTCGTTCAGACATTACCTGGCACGATCAGTTCCTCTCCGTTTGATGATCCAATAAGATTTGCCTCTGCCAATGGTTTTGGGATTATTCCCAAAACGTGACTGCCTCATTCCTGTACTGCCTTTGAAACGATCCCTATAAGTCCGAGATTGCCTCCGCCATATATTAAGTGCATATTTCTTGCAGCTAAGACTCGACCCAATTCTTGTGCTGCTTCTACGTATTGTGGTTTAGTACCAACACTACTACCGCAAAACACACAGATGTTTTCAACTGGTCTTCTTGAAGTGGCTTCCATGTTTTACTCTGGATGTTTCAAAATTGCAATGATGAGTTGAATTTATAACACCTGAAAAGGGTGAGTAAAATAATAGCACTAGTACCTGCCAAATGATAAATTATTAGTTAAACAGTAAAATAAATCGTGATAGTCGAAAAGGTCTGGATCCTGTCGGATAAAGTACAACAAAAAAATTACAATTATTAGGAAAAGACAAAGAGATATAATATTTACAAGAAAAGTTGCGGCTTGATTGACGTCTATGCGTCAGGGACAAGCTTCCCATCCAATTTTCTTATAAATTGGCAAACAATGTCTTTTTTAGTCAGATTCCCAAGACTTAACTGTTGTCTTTCTTTTTGAAATTGTGTATGTAATTTGCGAATGGCTATGTGAACATATCCACTGGGATGCGTCTCAAGAGTTGAAGATATATCATCTAAAGACTCCTTACTCAAGCCATCCCTAATGAATTTAATTTTGTCTTCGCGATTATCAGACATCATTCCTAAAGAACAACAACGAGTATTGCAATTCCATCGTGCACATTTGTAACAAACACCCATTTGTTTAGCTCTACGTTTCTTTGCATAGGTGCTTCTTCCAAAACCAGGCAGATGTGAAATAAAAGAGTCAGAAGACTCACCTACCAATCGGACCTGTGCTTCAATTACCCAACGAATGTCATTAGGAACACCGTGAATTGTCAGTAACCTCATCAGTTCCAAGCGAGCTTTGTAGACTTTCATCAGAGATTTTTGAGGGAGAGAAGGAAATTACTTGTGAAGATTTGCGAGAGCTTCTTCCATCTTGAAATGACTTAATCTGCAAAAACTAAACACACAAAATTAAATCATACCAAATCACAATATATACAAAAATTGCATGGGTTGCCTCCCTACGAGCGCTAAGTTTAAAGTCATCAGCTAGACGTGGCTTCTCGAACGTTAGGCTAGATCTGAAAGTGTAACACTTTCTTTTTGTCGCTCAAATGATTCTCCCCAGTATTGCTTGACACGCTTGTTTTTAACCTTGAAATTTTGTTAGCGTCAGGATCATGTATCTCAACGGCTCTATTTGGTAAAACTTTAGTGATCACAAATGGACCTGACAACCGTGATTTTGGCTTCCATGGGAAAAATTTCACCCTTGATTTGTTTAACAGTACCTTCTGCCCTGGTTCCAGTTGTATGCGCACTAACTTCTCATCATGTCTTTTCTTGCCCTTTTCTTTGTACAATTTGTCATCCTCAAAGGCTGATTGTGAAATTCCTCTAATTCGTTGAGTTGGTGGAACTTTTTCTCTTCTGTTGCTTGTAGTGTAAGAATTGGCTTCTTTAGTACAAAAGACGCTTTATCTTTAGGCTCACAAGCAATTGACATGTTTTAAGTTTGTCAGTAGAACTTTACATTGCATTGGAGTTCTGAATGGTACTGTGTATCACATCGAGTTTGAAACATTCCTCCTTCTTTTCATCATCTGGGAAATTCATGGCCTTGAAAACATTGAATGTTACTTCTTGGTCCTGTACCCTCATGGTTTATTCTCATTTTTGTACATCAATAATGGTTCGACCTGTAACCAAGAATGGTCTCCCAAGGATGATTGGCACGTCTGCGTCTTCCTCCATATCAAGGACAATAAAATCTGGTGGGAAAATGAATTTGTCAACCTTGACCAGCACATCTTCAACTACAGCTCTCAGAAATACGAGCGTTCTATCAGCAAGTTGTAGTGAGACTGAAGTTGGCATTGTTTCTCCAATCTGTAATTTCCTGAAAATAGAAAAAGGCATCAAGTTAACACTCGCACCTAAATCACACAAAGCCTTACCAAAGTTATGTTCTCCTATGACGCAAGGAACAGTGAAACTGCCAGGATATTTCTACTTCGGGGGAAGTTTCCTCTGAATGATAGCGCTGCATTCTTCTGATAATGCTATTGTCTCGTAATATCCCAATCTCCGTTTTCGTGAAAGAATATCTTTCATGAATTTGGCATAGGTGGGCATTTGTTCCAACGCTTCTGCAAATGGAATGTTGATATGCAGCTTTTTGAAGATCTCCAGAACCGGGAAAATTGCTTGTCCAATTTTTTCTTCTGAATACATTGAGGAAAAGGTGAGGTGGAGTGATCTGTTCTTTTTCCTTTGCTTCTTTTTCCTCCATCTGTTGCTTTGTTTCTTTTGGAACTTCCTCAGCAGCTGTTTTGGCTCCAATATCTTTGTTGATTTCAGTACCGCTTTTTAACATGATGGCATGACATTGCTCCTTCCCAATGTTTCTTGGATTTGGCTCTGTGTTGCTATGAAGGGTACCTGGCGGTCTGTAACTCTGAGCATTTGCCAGTTGTCCAATTTGATTCTCTAGTGCTTTAATAGAAGCATATTGACTTTGAATTAATGCTACTTGGGATTGAAACATAGCATCATATCTTGTTGCTTAAGAGTCGTGTTTTGCTTCTAACTTTTTCAAATGGGTCAACACTTCTGTTATTCCTGGTTCATTTGCCTGCTCCTGACTTTTGTTCTGTTGTTGGAATTCAGGTGGTGGATAGTTCTGCTGCTTTTGGCCTGAATTGTTGCTCCATGAAAAATTGGGATGATTCCTCCACCCTAGGTTGTAGGTGTTGGAATATGGATTGTTCCATTGTCTGTTGAAATTGTTGACATAATTAACCGTTTCTTCAAGTTGGTTCGACTCTGGTGCTCCTCCATATGGTGAACCTGTGGATCCAGTGGTAAGAGTCTCCATGAATTTGCATATCTGATCCAGTTTGGCGTTGACTGCTGTATTGGTTCCACTTTCATAAATTCCTGCAATTCTTTGGATCATGCTCCTTTCTGTTGGCCACAAGGAATTGTTGTTGGCCATTTCTTCGATTAGGTCACAGGCTTGATCTTCTCCTTTTGCCATTAAAGCTCCTCCAGCAGCAGCATCGATTGTGGTTCTTATTATTCCAGAAAGTCCATTATAGAATGTTTGGACTTGAAGCCATTTTGGAATCTCATGGTGAGGACATTTCCGGAGCAAATCTTTGTACCTTTCCCAAGCTTCGTAGAGAGTTTCTGAGTCTTGTTGTACAAAGGATGTGATGTCATTCCTCAGCTTTCCGAATCTGGCTGGTGGAAAGTACTTTGCAAGAAATTTGGTCGCTAAAGTGTTCCAAGTTGTGATAGAACCTGCTGGTAGTGAATGTAGCCAAGCTTTAGCTCTGTCCTTCAAGGAGTATGGGAAAACACGCAGTCTCATTGCTTCTTCTGATGCTCTGTTGTAGTTGAAAGTGTCGCAAACTTCTAGGAAGTTACTGATGTGGGTATTAGGATCTTCAGTTGCATTCCCGCCGAACTGAACTGACTGCTGAATCATCTGGATGCATGTTTTGATGTCACCTGCATTTGCTGGTAAGGGAGGAAGTACAATACAAGAAATGAGTTTGTCAACCACCGGAATGGTTCTGTCTCGAATGGGAATCGGTGGTGCAACGTTCAAAGGTTCAGGTTCCATGTTGACTAAAGTTTCTTGGCCTTCTCGCCTTTCCCTTCTCAACTGTCTGATGGTTCTTTCAATTTCTGGGTCAAGCGGTCGATGTTCAAAGCTTCTAGTTCGTCTCATGAAGTTTATGAGAACCTGAAACACAAGAAAACAAAAACAATAAGTAAAAAGAAATTAGATACAAGTAAAAGTATCTAACCTCTAAACTAATAGTGAAAGATAATTAACTCCCCGGCAACGGCGCCAAAAACATGACCGGTGCTTACACACGTGTATAACGCAAGCCCACGTATCGTTCAAGTAGTATAAAAATTATCGATCCCACGAGGACTTAATATATATTCTATTAATTTTATGAGGTCAAATGATTAATAGTATCTAACAGGTTGTTTGATTGATTTGAAAAGGTGACGATTCTAAATTTAAAAATAAGTAAATAAAGTTGTTCGAAAGTAAGTTTAAGAAAATTCAATATTAAAAACTATCTAGGGTTGTGATTTCTTTGCAATATCATTTTAAAGATGAAGTGGTTATCTTATAGTTGGGTAAAATATTGATTTATTAACCTGGAACACTAAATTATGTAAAAGCCTCTTCCGATGGTCAACTACAAATATCCAGTATAACCCAATTGAACTATATGTCTATGTCAACCAAATTACCTGGATTCATTAAGATTAAGTTCCAATTATGGCTACCCCCGCCCGACATGTATATTCCTATCCTGTAAGGAAATCTATTAAAGGGTTATCTATCCTCAAGGAAGATCGTGGGCTATTGAGTCTAAGGTCTTAAACTTAAAATCCCTATGTCTAGTTCATTTTAAGTTTACCAGTTCAATTTTATTAATGGCCAGTTAATAAAAAGCATTAAGATTAAGACTCAATAAATAAACATTTATATTACCCAAACTATAATTTAACCCCTTATAAACCGGTGATATTTGATTTCATCACAACCCCAGATGACTGGCTTAGTTACGACACATATTTATGGGTAGTAAAAATTTAAATAAAATAAAAGACATAAAGTAAATTCTGAAAATTAAATACTAAAAAGTAAATTGCTGAAAAGTAAAAAAAAGTAAAAAGTAAAATGTAAAAAGTAAAAAAAAAAAAAAGTAAATTACTGAAAGTAATTGCTGAAAAGTAAATTACTGAAATTAAATAAAGTAAAAGTACAATAAAAGAAAATGTTGGGGGTTAGAGGATCAACTTTTATTACTACTATTTTAGATATCTCCCTTAATATAATATATTACTTTGCGTGATAATTACCAACCAGCCATATAGGCGGTATCCTAATTAAGTCAAATTAATAATTAATTACCTACCGACCAACCAGGCGGTATCCATACTTAGTCAGGTTAAAACCAATTTATAATTAATTTCCAACCGGCCAATATAGCGGTATCCTCATTAAGTCAGATTTTAAATAGTTTATATTTTATATTTAGGGGAGATTAATCTAGATAGCAATAATAAAAGTTTTACCTTTTACCCCAGCAAAGGGGAGTTACCTCCTCATTGCTTGAAAAATAAAAACTGCAAAAGTAAAGAAAGAAAAGGTTTGTGCGTAAAAGTAAATTGCGGAAGTAAAAACTGAAAAGTAAAGAAAAGAAAGTGCAAAAGCGGAATTAATTACTGGAAGCTGTAAATAAACAAACAAGATACAATCTTCTTATTTATTCATTAGGAATTTCAAAGAAGAAAGTATGAATCTTACAAATGAAATGGCTTGGTATTTATAGGCAAAATTTTGCCTATATCAAATCATCCATCAAATTCTCCACCAATCCATTATTAATTTCTCCACTAATTACTCCACCAAATCCATAATTGCTCCACTAATTGCTGATCTTGTTTGGTGTTGATTTGATTATTTTTATTAATTATTTATTAATTTATATTTTGCTTTGAAAATGATTGATAATAACTTTAATAATTACACATCACACACTTACGGATGGTTTATCAATTTCGGTCATGAAATCTTCAGAATTAGAAAATATTTTATCTTTCAAAGTTGTAGATCTTTGAGTCTTATTTTCTATGGCACTTGAATCAGCTCAATCTGATATCTGAGTAAAACGTTATGCCCAAAATACGACAGATGCGCAAAACTGGAATTCCCAAAACTGCACTTCCTCAAAACGCCCTTTCAAGTTTCCAATCTCCAAAATTAATATATCAAGTCCAATAATTGCCCTTATTTGACCCATATTTCATCCTAAATGATTTCATTGAGACCCAATATTATTTTATCTGCAAAATAAACTAAACACATCAAAACGTTCATCAAACGCGAGAAACTAAACAAAATATTAAGTTAAAGGGGCGTTAAATATTGATATATTTTCCGCTCATCAATACTCACATCAGCAACTTCCTGGAAGTTTGCGGCACTTTCAATTACAACTGAGGAGCTGAAGAAGCAATGAAACTGTGGGTTTTTCCATATTCCTTGAAAGACAGAGCTAAAGCTTGGCTACAGTCACTACCAGTAGGTTCCATCACAACTTGGAACACTTTAGCCACCAAATTTCTTGCAAAGTACTTTCCACCAGCCAGAATTGGAAAGCTGAGGAATGACATCACATCCTTTGTGCAACAAGACTCAGAAACTCTCTACGAAGCATGGGAAATGTACAAAGATTTGCTCCGGAAATGTCCTCACCATGAGATTCCAAAATGGCTTCAAGTCCAAACATTCTATAATGGACTTTCTGGAATAATGAGACCACAATCGATACTGCTGCTGGAGGAGCTTTAATGGCAAAAGGAGAAGATCAAGCCTGGGACCTAATCGAAGAAATGGCCAACAACAATTCATTGTGGCCAACAGAAAGGAGCATGATCCAAAGAATTGCAGGAATTTATGAAAGTGGAGCCAATACAGCAGTCAACGCCAAGCTGGATCAGATATGCAAATTCATGGAGACTTTTACCACTGGATCCACAAGTTCACCATATGGAGGAGCACCAGAACCAAACCAACTTGAAGAAACGGTGAATTATGTCAACAATTTCAACAGACAGGGGAACATTCCATATTCTAACACCTACAACCCAGGGTGGAGGAATCATCCTAATTTTTCATGGAGCAACAATTTAGGCCAACAGTAAAACTATCCACCGCCTGGATTCCAGCAACATAACAAAGGCCAGGAGCAGGGAAATGAACCAGGAATAGCAGAAGTGTTGGCTCAGTTAAAAAAGTACGATGCTATCTTTCAGAGCCAATCAACTTCCATGAAAGCATTGGAGAATCAAATCGGACAACTGGCCAATGCTCAGAGTTACAGACCGCCAGGTAATCCTCACAGCAACATAGAACCCAATCCAAGGAACCGAGGGAAGGAGCAATGTCAAGCCATTACTTTGAAAAGCAGTACTGAAATCAACAAAGATGTTGGAATCAAGGAAAAATGAGAAATTCCAAAAGATGATGTTCCACAAATGGAGGAAAAAAAAGCAAAGGAAAAAGAACAGATCATTCCACCTCTACCTTTTCCTCAACGACTTCAGAAAAACAAACTGGACAAGCAGTTTGCTCGATTCCTGGAGGTGTTCAAAAAGCTTCACATCAACATTCCATTTGCAGAAGCCTTGGAAGAAATGCCCAGCTATGTCAAATTCATGAAAGACATTCTTTCACGAAAACGGAGATTGGGAGACTACGAAACAATAGTATTAACGGAAGAATACAGCGCCATCATTCAGAGGAAACTTCCCCCGAAGTTGAAAGATCCTGGCAGTTTCATTACATCCGAAAGGCTTTATGTGATTTAAGAGCCAGTGTTAACTTGATGCCTTTTTCTATTTACAGGAAACTGCAGATTGGAGAAGCAATGTCAGCCTCAGTCTCGTTGCAACTTGCTGATTGAACACTAGCATTTCCAAGAGGTGTTATTGAAGATGTGCTGGTCAAAGTCGAAAAACTGATTCTCCCAGCAGATTTCATCATCCTTGACATGGAAGAAGACAAAGAAGTACCTATCATTCTTGGGAGACCATTCTTGGCTATAGGTAAAACTGTGATTGATGTGCAAAAATGAGAACTGACCATTAACGTGCAGGACCAAGAAGTTACCTTTAATGTTTTCAAAGCCATGAAATTCCCGAGTGATGAAAAGGAAGAAGAATGCTTCAGAGTTGATGTTGTTGACAGTATCGTTCAGGATACTGAGCCAAGTCTCACAGATACACTCGAAGCTTGCATCACCAACATGACTGACAGCGAGCTAGATCCTGAAATCCTGGAACGTATCAACTACCTTTACAAACCATTCTGATTCAAAGAAACACCACCAGTTGAAAGCTTGGAACTGCCAAAGAAAGATCGAATCAAGCCTTCAATTGAAGAACCACCAAAGCTGGAGCTGATGTTACTTCCGAGCCATCTTAGGTATGCATTTCTTGGAAACTCTTCTGAATTACCTGTTATTATTTCTTCTTCACTAACATTGGAGCAAGAAGAAAATTTACTGAGAGTATTACGAGAACACAAAAGAGCCATTGGCTGGACTATAGCAGACATTCGAGGCATTAGTCCATCATTTTGCATGCACAAGATTCTGATGAATGATGAGTACAAACCCACAGTGGAGCATCAAAGGAGACTCAATACAATCATGAAGGGAGTCGTAAAGAAAGAAATAATCAAATGGTTGGATGCTGGCATCATTTACCCTATCTCAGATAGTACTTGGGTGAGTCCTATGTAGTGTGTGCCGAAGAAAGGAGGAATCATTGTGGTTACCAATGAAAAGAACGAGCTAATCCCAACCAGAACGGTGAATGGATGGAGAGTATGCATGGATTACAGGAAACTAAATAAAGCCATGAGAATGACCATCTTTCGCTACCATTCATTGACCAGATGTTAGACAGACTGGCGGGACATGAGTTCTATTGTTTTCTGGATGGATATTCAGGGTTCAATCAGATTTCCATCGCACCAGAAGACCAGGAGAAAACTACCTTTACATGTCCCTATGGTACTTTTGCTTTCCGCAGGATGCCATTTGGATTCTATAATGCCCATGCTACATTTCAGCGTTGGATGATGGCCATCTTCTCAGACATGCTGGAGCAGAGTATTGAGGTTTTTATGGATGACTTTTCTATATTTGGAGATTCTTTTGACCACTACTTGCAAAATTTGGAATATGTGTTACAAAGGTGCGAAGATACAAACTTGGTACTCAACTGAGAGAAATTCCATTTCATGGTACAGTAAGGAATTGTTCTTGGACACCGGATCTCACAAAAAGTAATCGAGGTAGACAAAGCAAAGATTGAAACAATTGAAAAACTACCTTCGCCGACATCTGTCAAAAGGATTCGAAGTTTTCTTGGACATGTAGGTTTTTACAGGAGATTTATCAAAGACTTTTCCAAAATTGCAAAACCTCTTTGCAATCTTCTGGAAAAGGATGTGCCTTTCAACTTCACTAAAGAATGCCAGGAAGCTTTTGAGATCTTAAAACAGAAGCTGATTTCTGCACCCATCATTGTAGCACCAGACTGGACCCTTCCATTTGAAAGTAATGTGTGATGCTAGTGATTTTGCTGTAGGTGCAGTTTTGGGACAACGCAAAGCAAAGATTTTCCACACCATTTACTACTCCAGCAGAACTCTGAATGAAGCTTAACTCAACTACAGAACCACTGAAAAAGAGTTGCTCGCAGTTGTGTACGCTTTCCAAAAATTCTGCTCCTATCTGCTGGGTCCCAAAGTGGTGGTCTACACAGATCATTCAGCAATCAAATACTCGATCACGAAGAAAGATGCCAAACCCAGATTGATCCGTTGGATACTTCTTCTGCAAGAATTTTACGTGGAGATTCGAGACAGGAAAGGGACAGAGAATCAGGTGACAGATCATCTATCGAGGCTCGAGAATGGAGAAACAGCTGATAAAGATCTGTCAATCAAAGAAACTTTTCCAGATGAACAGCTATTTGCCATGAAACATCAAGATGCTCATTGGTATGCTGACTATGTTAACTACACTGTGTCAGGAAAATGGCCGTTGGAATGGACAACTCAGCAACGGAAGAAGTTCTTCAAAGAAGTCAAGTATTATGTCTGGGATGAGTCGTACCTGTTCAAACGGTGTGCTGATCAATTATTGAGACGATGTGTTCCACAAGAGGAAGTCAACAGTGTTTTGCACCACTGTCATTCATCACCATATGGCGGACACTTCAGCGGAAATAAAACTGTAGCCAAAGTCCTTCAATCAGGTTTGTTCTGGCCCACTCTTTTTAAAGATGCTTATCTTTTTACTCTTCAATGTGACAGGTGCCAGAGAATGGGGAATATTTCGAGGAGAAATGAAGGACCGTTGCAAGACATTCTAGAAGTGGAAATATTCGATGTGTGGGGTATTGATTTCATGGGACCCTTTGTTCCATCATTCGGAAACCTGTACATCCTGGTTGCTGTAGACTACGTCTCCAAATAGGTTGAAGCAATTGCACTACCATCCAATGATTCAAAAGAATATTAGAGAGAACCGTTGTATCAACAAGGAGAGAATGGTCTACAAAATTAGATGATGCATTATGGGCCTACCAAACAGCTTACAAGACACCCATTGGTATGTCCCCACATCGATTGGTGTTTGGGAAAGCGTGTCATCTACCAGTTGAGCTTGAACACAAGGCGTACTGGGCACTGAAGAAGTTGAATCTTGATTCACAAGTTTCAGGAGAGAAAAGACTTCACCAACTCAACGAATTGGAGGAATTTCGCCTATAGGCTTATGAGAATGCCAGATTGTACAAAGAAAAGACCAAGAAATGGCATGTGATGAGTGGTAAATCTATCACTATTTCCCACTCATTTAACTTAATATTTTGTATAGTTTCTTGAGTTTTGTGAATATTTTGATGTGTTTTGTGTTATTTTGTAGATAAATAAAGTTTCAGGACATTCTGGAGGTGATTTGGGCCAAAATAGTGAAAATTGGACGAAAAGGGCATTTTGGTAATTTACCGCATCGCAACGCCTAACGTGCACCAAGTCATGCTAATGTACGCCGGGTCAACGGGTCAGAATTTGAGAAGTTTGACTTTGCTAACGTGCGCCGTGCCATGTGTCACCATCACATCCGATCTGCTAACGTGCGCCGTGCCACGTGTCATCATCCTACGGTGCCGACAATTACTATTTCCACGTGTGCCACGTGTCATCCTACGTGTCGCCACGTCATCCGGTCAACGAGTCAACATGCCACATCATCATAAGCCAATCACACCGTGACACGTGTCGCAATCTTACGGTGCCGACAATTGATCTCAGCCGCCTTGCCACGTCATCACCACGTCAGCATAATAATTGAGCTCTTAGTCGCCTCGCCACATGTCGCCTTATCTTCTTATTCGAATTGCCATGTATCAAAACCAGAGCATGCCACGTCGACTATAGCTGGCGTAGCGACGCCAAAGGCCTTGGCGTCGCGACGCTGGAACCCCACCGAGGCCTATAAATTCAGCTCAAGATTTCAGATTTTATTGTACCATTCTCTCTCCTTTCTTTGATGTAAATAGGGAGTTTCTCTCTCCAGTGTCTTTAATTTAAGTTTTGTAATTAAATTTTAATTATTTTTTGTAATAATAGTAATTTACTTTCTTTACTTTTTACAGTTTTTACTATTCACCATGATGGGGTAACTTCCCCAGCTAGGGTGAAAGGTAATTCTTTTACTATTGCTATTTAGATTAATCTCCCTTAAAATTAATATATTCACTATTTAAAATTTGACTTAAAAAGGATACCGCTATATTGGTCGGTTGGTAATTTAATTTTAATCTAGTTTAAACCTGACTAATCAAGGATACCGCCAGATTGGTCGGTTGGTAATTTAATTTTGGTTCCGCCTTTATGGCTGGTTTATGGACAAATATTACCACTTTAATGGCTGGTTGGACTTAATTTGACTTAATCAGGATACCGCCAGATTGGTCGGTTGGTAATATTATCACAAGTTTATATATTATTTTATGGGAGATATCTAAATTAGTAGTAGTAAAAGTAATTCCTTTTACCTTAGCATTTTATTTTATTGTAATTTACTTTTCAGTATTTACTTTACCGTATTTTTACTTCATGTCTTTTATTTTCAAGTTTTTACCAGCCCTAGTTATGTGTTGTAACTAAATAAGTTATCTAGGGTTGTGATGAATTCTAATATCACCGGTTTATAAGGGGTTAGATTATAGTTGGGTAATATAAAGATTTATTTATTGAGTCTTAATCTTAATGCTTTTTAATTAACTGGCCATTAATAAAATTGATTAGGTAAACTTAAAATGAACTAGACATAGGGATTTTAAGTTTAAGACCTCAGACTCAATAGCCCACGATCTTCCTTGAGGATAGATAACCCTTTAATAGATTTCCTTACAGGATAGGAATATACCTGTCGGGCGGGGGTAGCCTTAATTGTAACTTAATCTTAATGAATCTAGATAATTTGGTTGACATAGACATATGGTTCAATTGGATTATATTAGGTATTTGTAATTGACCATTGGATGAGGCTTTTACATAATTTAGTGTTCCAGGTTAATAAATCAATATATTACCCAACTTTAAGATAACCACTTCATCTTTAAAATGATATTAAAAGAAATCACAACCCTAGATAGCTTTTAATATTGAATTAAAACCTATTTTCGACAATCTTATTTACATGCTTTTAAATTTAGAATCGTCACCATTTCAAATCAATCAATCAATCAGTTAGATATTAGTAATCATTTGACTTCATAAAATTAATAGTTTAGATATTAAGTCTGTTGAGTTTTAATCAAGTCCCAATCATAAATCATGCATAAAAACGAGTAGAATACAACCAAATGAGGTGCGGAAAAACTCACATGGATCGGTAGAGATGCAACAAGGATGGACCAAATTCGCACTTCATGTTTCTGCCTCAATCAAGCTCGGTTTTGGGCCTTCTTGAACTGCAGTGGACTGCACGGTGGGGGCTGTTTTGATGCTCCAAAAATCGGCCATGAAAGACTCCATTGAAGCTCCAAGCTTCAAGCTTTCCAAGCTCACAAATTCGTTTCCCTATCACCATAATATAACCCATGTGTGTGCTAGCACTACTCTTCTTCATTTGCTTCTCAAAATTTCGGTCAAACCAGAAATTTTTGGAGAAGAAATCGGCTCCAAGCCGAAAGTGGAAGAAGGAGAGAAAAGAGAGGGAGAGGAAGAGATGCGTAAAAGGAGAGAGAGAAAGTAAAAGGAAAATAAAATGTAATAGGTTTTTATATTTTTCCAAAATTAAAACCATTTACCATATATTTTACTTTTCCTTAAATGCTAAAGTCAAAAAGCAAAAAGCAAAAGTTGCTTTTTCAACTTCTACATCAATCACTCAAATCAAGTGACAACATGTCACATCACTTAAAGTGACATTTGATTTGACGCTTGATGTGACTAGTGATTTGACGCTCGATTTGATTTGCGTGCCGCACTCAAATTCGAAATGCGAATGCCCTCGCAAATAATCCCGGGCTCGGGTTCGCTAATTCCAAATTAACGAATTTTCCGTTGCGTCGTAATTAAATGATTACGCCTAGGGAAATCACTATTCACGTCGCTAACGAATTAATTCTAAATTAATTCGTTCGCCCGAATTAAAATCTAATTTTAATTCCGCGTCGAAATCCAATTTCTTATAAATATCGAATATATTATTTTATCGATAATTCCAAATTAATCGTTCTCTCTCTTTAATTAATATTTTATCCCAGATAAAATATCTCCGCAATTAATCCCAGATTAATTTTCTCTCTCTTCTAATTAATCCCAGATTAATTAAAGTGCGAGTTATACATCATCGGTGAATCTTCGGGAAGCGACCCATGAGATCTCCGGATATGTTGGCAGTAAATACGGTTGTCGGACTATCCGAACACGTAAGTACCTCGTACTACGTTTATACCGATTTACAAAACAAGGTTGGCTTCTAGCAAAGCGCCATGCCTACCCAATTCTCCAGAAATATTCTTACAGGAATATATAGATCTGTATCAAGCGTAGTATACCGTAGTATTGTGTATATCGGCCCAGTATCAGATAGTCACGTGCTAGGGCTGGGGCTGGATAAGTGTCTGCCCCGTCCGAAGCACATGTCGGATGTCTGGCAACTAGTCTCTATAATCGAATATGCATGACCTAGTCATAATATCCCGATGGTTGCGCAACACTTAAGAGCACTAATACCGTATCCTGCGTGACATCATCTCCAATATGACTGAAGTGATACTTCCGTCTTGACATCACACCCAATACACTACGACTCTCTGATAAACCCAGAAGTGGTGTACGCAGAACCGGTTAACCCTGTACCACCAAGACCAAAGTCTATCGATTATCGTAAGTATTAGCGATGTAAGTCTCAGGTTAAGACTATACACACCTACCTTGATTTCGGCCTCCCATAGACACATAGTCATAATACCAATGGGATTCCGAGGGGTCTATCCAGAGCGAAGCTGTTTCCCATACCATCGGTGAAACACGACCTCCTATCGCACTTGCATAAGTATCCAATACTTATATATATGAGAACTATGTCGTTGTGCCCTCACAACGCGCACAAGTGCAATACTAGCCTATTCCGCATTATCGATGTCCTGTCTCGATAATACTCCGGCTAGGGATATTTAATGATTAATCCTTCGGGGACTGATACTGTCTCATATCATTCTCAGTCCAGGAACTAATCATATGGACCTCTCTTCATTTATACATCTATGGTGATCTAATCACAAATGATGAGAGTACAATTTCCTTGTCACATAGTTAATTTGTACAACAACACCGTGATCTGTACAAATAGTGACGCTATGGGTCATATTATCCAACAAAGTCATTGTGGGATAGATACTTTTTATACTACTTGAATGATACGTACGCTTACGTTATACGTGTGTGTTTACGCCGGTCAAGTTTTTTGCACCGTTGCCGGGGACTTATTATCTTTTACTATTAGTTTAGGGGTTAGATACATTTACTTGTATCTAATTTCTTTTTACTTATTGTTTTTGTTTTCTTGTGTTTCAGGTTTTCAGAAACTTCATGAGACAAACCAGAAGTTTTGAACTACGACCGCTTGACCCAGAAATTGAAAGAACCATCAGACAGCTGAGAAGGGAAAGGCGAGAAGGCCAAGAAGCTTTAGTCAACATGGAACCTGAACCTTTGGGGGTTGCACCACCAATTCCCATTCGAGACAGAACCATTCCAGTGGTTGACAGACTCATTTCTTGCATTGTACTCCCTCCCTTACCAGCAAATGTGGGTGACATCAAAACATGCATTCAGATGATTCAGCAGTCAGTTCAGTTTGGGGGGAATGCAACTGAAGATCCTAATGCCCACATCAGTAACTTCCTAGAAGTTTGTGGCACTTTCAATTACAACCGAGAAGCTGAAGAAGCAATGAGACTGCGTGTTTTCCCATACGCCTTGAAGGACAGAGCTAAAGCTTGGCTACATTCACTACCAGCAGGTTCTATCATAACTTGGAACACTTTAGCCACCAAATTTCTTGCAAAGTACTTTCCATCAGCCAGAACTGGAAAACTGAGGAATGACATCACATCCTTTGTACAACAAGACTCTGAAACTCTCTACAAAGCTTGGGAAAGGTACAAAGATTTACTCCGGAAATGTCCTCACCATGAGATTCCAAAATGGTTTCAAGTCCAAACATTCTATAATGAACTTTCTGGAATAATGAGAACCACAATCGATGCTACTGCTGGAGGAGCTTTAATGGCAAAAGGAGAAGATCAAGACTGAGAACTAATCGAAGAAATGGCCAACAACAATTCTTTGTGGCCAACAGAAAGGAGCATGATCCAAAGAATTGCAAGAATTTATGAAAGTGGAGCCAATACAGCAGTCAACACCAAGCTAGATTAGATATGCAAATTTATGGAGACTCTTACCACTGGATCCACAAGTTCACCATATGGAGGAACACCAGAGTCGAACCAACTTGAAGAAACGGTGAATTTTGTCAACAATTTCAATAGACAGGGGAACAATCCATATTCCAACACCTACAACCCATGGTGGAGGAATCATTCTAATTTTTCATGGAGAAACAATTCAGGCCAACAGCGGAACTATCCACCACCTGGATTCCAGCAATAGAACAATGGCCAGGAGCAGGGAAATGAACCAGGAATAGCAGAAGTGCTGACTCAGTTAAAAAAGTATGATGTTATCTTTCAGAGCCAATCAGCTTCCATCAAAGCACTAGAGAATCAAATCGGACAACTGGCCAATGCTCAGAGTTACAGACCACCAGGTAATCTTCCCAGCAACACAGAACCCAATCCAAGGAACCGAGGGAAGGAGCAATGTCAAGCCATTACTTTGAAAAGCGGTACTGAAATCAACAAAGATGTTGGAATCAAGATTTCCCAAGAAGAAGTTCCAAAAGAAGTTGAGAAATAGATGGAGGAAAAAGAGGCAAAGGAAAAAGAAGCAAAATAAAAAGAACAGATCACTCCACCTCCATTGGAGAACATTATATCGGTAAGGCTTTATGTGATTTAGGTGCTAGTGTTAACTTGATGCCTTTTTCTATTTACAGGAAACTGCATATTGGAGAAGCAATGCCTACCTCAGTTTCATTGCAACTTGCTGACCGAACACTTGCATTTCCAAGAGGTGTTGTTGAAGATGTGCTGGTGAAAGTAGACAAACTAATTCTCCCAGCAGATTTCATCATCCTTGACATGGAAGAAGACAAAGAAATACCTATCATTCTTGGGAGACCATTATTGGCTACAGGTAAAACTGTGATTGATGTGCAAAAAGGAGAACTGACCATGAAAGTGCAGGACCAAGAAGTGACCTTTAATGTTTTCAAAGCCATGAAATTCCCAAGTGATGAAAAGGAAGAAGAATGCTTCAAAGTTGATGTTGTTGAAAGTATCGTTCAAAATACTGAGCCAAATCCCACAGATACACTTGAAGCTTGCATCACCAACATGACTAACAGCGAGCTAGATGCTGAAATCCTGGAATGTATCAACTACCTTGACAAACCATTCTGATTCAAAGCAACACCACAAGTTGAAAGTTTGGAACTGCCAAAGAAAGATCGAATCAAGCCTTCGATTGAAGAACCACCACAGTTGGAGCTGAAGTTACTTCCGAGCCATCTCAGGTACGCATTTCTTGGAAACTTTTCTGAATTACCTGTTATTATTTCTTCTTCACTAACATTGGAGCAGGAAGAAAAGTTGTTAAGAGTGTTATGAGAGCACAAGAAAGCCATTGGTTGGACTATAGCAGACATTCGAGGTATTATTCCATCATTTTGCATGCATAAAATCTTGATGAACGATGAGTACAAACCCACAGTAGAGCATCAACGGAAACTCAATCCAATCATGAAGGAAGTCATGAAGAAAGAAATCATCAAATGGTTAGATGCTGGCATCATTTACCCTATTTAAGACAGCATTTGGGTGAGTCCTATGCAGTGTGTACCAAAGAAAAGAGGAATTATTGTGATTAGTAAGGAAAAGAATGAGCTAATCCCAACAAGAACAGTAACTGGATGGAAAGTATGCATAGACTACAAGAAACTGAACAAAGCCACGAGAAATGACCATTTTCCGCTACCATTCATTGACCAGATGTTAGATAGACTGGCAGGACATGAGTTCTATTGCTTTCTGGACGGAAAGTCAGGGTACAATCAGATTGCCATCGCACCAGAAGACCAGGAGAAAACTACCTTTACATGTCCCTATGGTACTTTTGCTTTCCGCACGATGCGATTTGGATTATGTAATGCCCCTGCCATATTTCAGCGTTGCATGATGGCCATATTCTCAGACATGCTGGAGCAGAGTATGGAGGTTTTCATGGATGAATTTTCTATATTTGGAGATTCTTTTGATCATTGTTTGCAAAATTTGGAACATGTGTTACAAAGGTGCGAAGATACAAACATGGTACTTAACTGGGAGAAATGCCACTTCATGGTGCAAGAAGGCTTTATTCTTGGACACCGGATCTCACAAAAAGGGATTGAGGTAGACAAAGCAAAGACAGAGACAATTGAAAACTACCTCCACCAACATCAGTAAAAGGTATTCGAAGTTTTCTTGGACATGCAGGTTTTTACAGGAGATTTATCAAAGACTTTCCCAAGATTGCTAAACCTCTATGCAATCTTCTGGAGAAGGATGTCCCTTTCAACTTCACCAAAGAATGCCAGGAAACTTTTGAAATCTTAAAACAGAAGCTGGTATCTGCCCACATCATAGTAGAACCAGACTGGACCCTTCCATTTGAAGTGATGTGCGATGCTAGTGATTTTGCTGTAGGTGCAGTTTTGGGACAACGTAAAGTAAAGATTTTCCACACCATTTATTATTCCAGCAGAACTCTAAATGAAGCTCAACTCAACTACACAACCACCGAAAAGGAGTTGCTCGCAGTTGTGTACGCTTTTGACAAATTCCGCTCTTATTTGTTGGGTCCCAAAGTGGTGGTCTACACAGATCATTCAGCAATCAAATATCTGATCACGAAGAAAGATGCCAAACCCAGATTGATCCGTTAGATACTTCTTCTGCAAGAATTTGACGCGGCAGATCATCTATCGAGGCTCGATAATGGAGAAACAGCTGACAAAGATCTGTCAATCAAAGAAACTTTTCCAGATGAACAGCTTTTTTCCATAAAACAACAGGAAGTCCCTTGGTATGCTGACTATGTCAACTACATTGTGTCAGTAAAATGGCCGTTGGAATGGACAACTCAGCAACGGAAGAAGTTCTTCAAAGAAGTCAAGCACTATGTCTGGGACGAGCCGTACATGTTCAAACGGTGTGCTGATCAACTACTGAGACGATGTGTTCCACAGGAGGAAATCAACAGTGTGTTGTAGCACTGTCATTCATCACCATATGGCGGACACTTCAGCGGAAACAAAACTGCAGCCAAATTCCCACAATCAGGTTTGTTCTGGCCCACTCTTTTTAAAGATGCTTATCTTTTTTCTTTTCAATGTGACAGGTGCCAGAGAATGGGAAATATTTCCAGGAGAAACGAAAGACCGTTGCAAAACATTCTAGAAGTGGAAATATTCGATGTATGGGGTATTGATTTCATGGGACCCTTTGTTCCACATTCGGAAATCTGTACATCCTGGTTGCTGTAGACTACGTCTCCAAATGGGTCGAAGCAATTGCACTGCCATCCAATGATTCAAAAGTCATAATCAAATTCCTAAAAAACAATATTTTCACTCGGTTCGGAACACCTCGGGCAATTATCAGTGATGGTGGCTCTCATTTCTGCAACAGATACTTCGATGCACTCATATCCAAATACGGAGTTACTCACAAGGTTACCACAACTTACCATCCACAGTCAAATGGACAGGTTGAGGTTTCAAATAGGGAAATAAAAATAATCCTATAAAGAACCGTTGGATCAACAAGGAGGGACTGGTCAACAAAACTAGATGATGCATTATGGGCCTATAGGACAGCTTACAAGACACCCATTGGAATGTCCCCATATCGATTGGTGTTTGGGAAAACGTGCCATTTGCCAGTTAAGCTTGAGCACAAGGCGTACTGGGCACTGAAGAAGTTGAATTTTAATTCACAAGCTGCAGGAGAGAAAAGACTTCACCAACTTAACGAATTGGAGGAATTTCGCCTACAGGCTTATGAGAATGCCAGATTATACAAAGAAAAGACAAAGAAATGGCATGACCGAAAAATAGTGCACAGACAGTTGGAACCAAGGCAGCAGGTGTTGTTGTACAACTCGAGGTTGAAAATTTTCCCTGGAAAGTTGAAATCTAGGTGGTCAGGTCCATTTGTGATCACTCAGGTTTTACCTTATGGAGCTGTTGAGTAACTGGATCCTAACACCAACAACACATTCAAGGTTAACAGTCAGCGTGTCAAACACTACTGGGGAGAATCATTTGAGCGACAAAAAGAAAGTGTCACACTTTCAGATCCAGCCTAACGTTCAAGAAGTAAAAGTCTAGCTGACGACTTTAAAACTTAGCGCTCGCAGGGAGGCAACCCATGCATTTGTGTATATATTGTTATTTGGTGTGATTTAATTTTGTGTGTTTAGTTTTTGCAGATTAAGTCATTTCAATATGGAAGAAGCTCTCGCAAATCTTCACAAGCAATTTCATTCTCTCCCTCAAAAATCTCTGATGAAAGTCTACAAAGCTCGCTTTGAACGGATGAGGTTACTGACAATTCATGGTGTTCCTAATGATATTCGTTGGGTAATTGAAGCACGGGTCCGATTGGTAGGTGAGTCTTCTGACTCTTTTAGTTCACATCTGCCTGGTTTTGGAAGAAGCACATATGCAAAGCAACGTAGAGCTAAGCAAATGGGTTTTTGTTACAAATGTGCACGATGGAATTACAATACTCATTGTCGTTCTTTAGGAATGGTGTCTGATAATCGCGAAGACAAAATTAAATTCATTAGGGATGGCTTGAGTAAGGAGTCTTTAGATGATATATCTTCAACTCTTGAGACGCATCCCAGTGGATATGCTCACATAGCCTTTCGCAAATTACATACACAATTTCAAAAAGAAAGACAACAGTTAAGTCTCGGGAATCTGACTCAAAAAGACCCTGTTTGCCAATTTATAAGAAAATTGGATGGGAAGCTTGTCCGTGACACATAGACGTCGATCAAGCTGCTACTTTTCTTGTAAATATTATATCTCTTTGTCTTTTCCTAATAATTGTAATTTGTTTTGTTTTATTTTTTCCGACAGGATCCAGACCTTTTTGACTATCACGATTTGTTTAACTAATAATTGTCATTTGGCAGGTACTAGTGCTATTATTTTACTCACCCTTTTTAAGTGTTATAAATTCAACTCATCATTGCACTTTTGAAGACATCCAGAGTAAAACATGGAAGCCACTTTAAGAAGACGAGTTGAAAACATCTGTGTGTTTTGCGGTAGTAGTGTTGGTACTAAACCACAATACATAGAAGCAGCATAGGAATTGGGTCGAGTCTTAGCTGCAAGGAATATGCACTTAATATATGGCGGAGGAAATCTTGGACTTATGGGGATCGTTTCAAAGGCCGTACAGGAAGGAGACAGTCACGTTTTGGGAATCATCCCAAAACCCTTGGTAGAAGCAAATCTTATTGAACAATCAAATGGAGAGGAACTGATGGTGCCAGGTATGTCTGAACGACTGGTAGAAATGATTAACCGTGCTGATGCTTTTATCGCTTTGCCAGGTGGCTTGGGTACATTGGAGGAAATTTTATTGTGTTATCTAGGGCGAACCTGAACATACACCAGAAACCAATTGGACTGCTCAACGTTGATGGATTTTATGATTTTCTTTGTGTGTTTCTTGATGATGCTCGGAGAAATGAGTTCGTGTCAAAACCTTTAAAAGAACTCTGTTACTGCCAGAACTGCTCCGGATCTAATAGACCAACTCATAGCCTATGAACCATGAGTTGACCCTATTCTTTCAAAGATAAATTGGTCTGAGGACGATCTTGGTAAGAGGCGTCGGATTAATCTGGATCTTAACCTTTAAATTTCTGTAGATTTTCAGCTAACCAGGTATTATTTTCTAAACTCTCCTGTTACTTTTTAAGACATTGGGGACAATGTCTCATTTAGGTTTGGGGGAGGGAATTAGTTTATTAGTACCTTGTTTTTAGTTTGTATGTTGTTTTTATTTTTAGTCCAAAATTTTTCGAAAATAAAAAAAATTTGAAACATTTTCAATAAAATTACAAAAATATTTTACGTTTTTGTGTTTTGACTAAAAAGGTGAAATTGGTAAAAGATAGCCGAGTAGGAGGAGATTCCACTCCTGAGACGTATCAGAAACCTATTTCGAAACAAGTTAATTTTTGTTTATTTCCTTTTAAATTATTTAATTTGTGAATTCTCCATAATACTGACTAAAATGAATTTTCATATGCTCAGATGACAGGTATTATCAACATACATGGAAACATACGGACATGAGCTAAAATTGAAAAGTTTGTAATATTCAGTGCTCTAGTTTAATCGGAGGAAGCATCTCAAAAAGTGATGGAGTAAAAAAAAATAAAATAAAATCTGAGATCCGAGTTATTAAGTTTGTAAGGGTGTTTTAACACCTAGTGCCCTAAAGCCAACTGGTTTGGGAGTCACTGGCCCAAAACTCGTTACATGGATCAAAGATGCTGCAAAAATATATATCTGAAGTCTGAGTAATTAAGTCTGTAGGGGTGTCTTAACACCTGGTGCCCTAATGCCAACTGGTTTGGGAGCCACCGACCTAACACTCGTTACATAGATGGAAGATATTGTATATAAATAAAAAATAGAAAAGAAAAATCAAAGAAAAAATCAGAAAAATGAGAAAAAATTATTCCATTACTACAAAAAGGTGTGAAATCTGATAGAACTTTAGGACAAAACTATTACTCTCTTATCAACTGCACTTATGACTGCTGTGGGCAAAAATGAGTTGTTTAATATTATGTTGGTTGTGTATATGAAGAATGGTATAAATGATCGGAGAATTTACTTATTTGGTAATTTAGAATGAAACAAAACAACTAGTAACTTGGAGTAGAAGTTTCACCTGATTAGATACTAACTTCTTTATTCTCTTTTCGCTTGTCTTTTTTCTTTTGTGTGCATTAGTTTTAGTACCTTTTTACTTTTGTAAAATGTTTGTGGGTATCATTTTTGTAAACCCTCACGAGACTACAACTCGTCCACTAGGGACACCTAGGGGTTTAAAGGCTTGTTGCATATGCTAAATGCAACCATGATGCCTACGAAAGTGGCTTAGTTAATTTATTTATGATATTTTATATTATGTTTTGCTCGAGGACTAGAAAAATGTTAGGTTTGATGGTGTGATGAGTGTAAATCTATCACTATTTCCTACTCATTTAACTTAATATTTTGTATAGTTTCTTGAGTTTTGTGAATATTTTGATGTGTTTTGTGTTATTTTGTAGATAAATAAAGTTTCAGGACATTCTGGAGGTGATTTGGGCCAAAACAGTGAATTTTGGTAATTTACCACGTCGCGACGCCTAACGTGCACCAAGTCATGCTAATGTGCGCCGGGTCAACGGGTCAGAATTTAAGAAGTTTGACTTTGCTAACGTGGGTCGTGCCACATGTCACCATCACATCCGATCTGCTAACGTGCGCCGTGCCACGTGTCATCATCCTACGGTGCCGACAATTACTATTTCCACGTGTGACACGTGTCATCCTATGTGTCGCCACATCATCCGGTCAATGAGTCAACATGCCACGTCATCATCAGCCAATCACGCCATGACACGTGTCGCAATCCTACGGTGCCGACAATTGATCTCAGCCGCCTCGCCATGTCATCGCCACGTCAGCATAATAATTGAGCTCTTAGCCGCCTCGCCACGTATCGCCTTATCTTCTTATCCGAATTGCCACGTGTCAAAACCAGAGCATGCCACGTCGACTGCAGCTGGCGTAGCGACGCCAAAGGCCTTGGCGTCGCGACGCTGGAACCCCACCGAGGCCTATAAATTCAGCTCAAGATTTCAGATTTTGTTGTACCATTCTCTCTCCTTTCTTTGATGTAAATAGGGAGTTTCTCTCTCTAGTGTCTTTAATTTAAGTTTTGTAATTAAATTTTAATTATTTTTTGTAATAATAGTAATTTACTTTCTTTACTTTTACAATTTTTACTATTCACCATGATGAGATAACTTCCCCAGCTATGGTAAAAGGTAATTCTTTTACTATTGCTATTTAGATAATCACCCTTAAAAATAATATATTCACTATTTAAAATTTTACTTAAAAAGGATACCGCTATATTGTCGGTTGGTAATTTAATTTTAATCTGGTTTAACCTGACTAATCAAGGATACCGCCAGATTGGTCGGTTGGTAATTTAATTTTGGTTCCGCCTTTATGGCTGGTTTATGGAAAAATATTACCGCCTTAATGGCTGGTTGGACTTAACCTTAATCTTTAATTTCTTGTAGAATTTCAGCTAACCAGGTATTATCTTCTAAACTCTTCTTCTACTGTTTAAGACATTGGGGACAATGTCTCATTTAGGTTTGGGGGAGGGAATTAGTTGATGTGTGTTATTTTTAATTTTTAGTCCAAAATTTTTCGAAAAATACAAAAAAAATTGAAATTTTTTCAAAAATTACAAAAATATTTTGTGTTTTTATTTTGACTAAAAATGTGAAATTGGTGAGAGATAGTTGTGTAAGGAGTTTCCACTCCTGAGACGTATCTCAAACCTATTTCGAAACAAGTTAATTTTTTTTATTTCCTTTTGAATTATTTAATTTGTCAATTCTCCATAAAATTGACTAAAATGGATCTTCATATGCTCAGTTGATAGGTATTATCAACATGCATAGTAACATACGGACATGAACTGTAATTGAAAAGTTTGTAATATTCAGTGCTCTAGTTTAATTGGAGGAAGCATCTCAAAAAGCAATGGAGTGAAAAAAAAAATATGAGATCTGAGTTATTAAGTCTGTAAGGGTGTTTTAACACCTAGTGCCCTAAAGCCAACAGGTTTGGGAGTCACTGACCCAAAGCTCGCTACATGGATCAAGGATGTTGCAAATATATATATATATATATATCTGAAGTCTGAGTAATTAAGTCCGTAGGGGTGTCTTAACACCTGGTGCCCTAAAGCCAACTGGTTTGGGAGCCACCGACCCAACACTCGCTACATAGACTGAAGATATTGTATATAAATAAAAAAAAATAAAAAATCAACGAAAAAATCAGAAAAATCAGAAAAAATTATTCCATTGCTACAAAAGGTGTGAATTCTGATAAAACTTTAGGACAAAAATATTACTCTCTTATCAACTGCACTTATGACTGTTGTGGGCAAAAATGAGTTGTTTAATATTTTGTTGGCTGTATATTTGGAGAATGGTAAATATAATCGGAGAATTTACTTATTTGGTAATTTAAAAAGAAAGAAAACAACTAGTAACTTGGAGTAGAACTTTCACCTGATTAGTCACTAACTTCTTTATTCTCTTTTCGCTTGTCTTTTTACTTTTGTGTGCATTATTTTCCCTACCTTTTTACCTTTGCAACATGTTTGTGGGTATCATTGCTGTAAACCCTCACGAGACTACTACTCGTCCACTAGGGACACCTAAGGGTTTAAAGGCTTGTTGCATATGCTAAATGCAACCGTGATCCCTACGAAAGTGGCTTAGTTAATTTTAATTGTTTCTTGTATTTTATTTTATTGTTTTCCTCAATAACTAGCAAAATATTAGGTTTGGGGGTGTGATGAGCGGAAAATATATCAATATTTACCGCCCCTTTTACTTAATATTTTGTTTAGTTTCTCGGGTTTGATGAACGTTTTGATGTGGTTTAGTTTATTTTGCAGATAAAATAATATTGGGACACAATGAAATCATTTAGGACGAAATGTGGGCCAAATAAGGGCAAAAATTGGACTTGACATATTAATTTTGGAGATTGGAAACTTGAAAGGGCGTTTTAACGAAGTGTAGTTTTGGAAATTCTAGTTTTGCGCATCTGTCGTATTTTGGGCATAACGTTTTACTCCAATATCGGATTGAGCTGATTCAAGTTCCAGATTAAAGAAGACTCAAAGATCTACAACTTTGAAAGACAAAATAATTTCGAATTCTGAATATTCCATGCCCAAAATGGATGAACCATCCATAAGTGTGTTGTGTGTAATTATTAAAGTCATTTTCAATCATTTTCAAAGCAAAAAATAAATTAATAAATAAATAATAAAAATTATCAAATCAGCACCAAACATGATAAGCAATTAGTGGAGCAATTAATAATGGATTTGGTGGAGCAATTAATAATGGATTTGGTGGATTATTTGATGGAGGTAAAAGTTTGCCTATAAATAACAAGCCATTTCATACTTTCTTCTAAGGAATTCCTTAAGAATACTAAGAATATTGTATCTTGTTTGTTTATTTACAGCTTTCAGTAATTAATTTCCATTTTTGCACTTTCCTTTCTTTACTTTTCAGTTTTCACTTTCCGTAATTTACTTTTATGCACAGTACTTTTCTTTCTTTAATTTTCAGTTTTTACTTTTCAGTAATTAGGAGGTAACTTCTCCCTGCTAGGGTGAAAGGTAATTCTTTTACTATTTCTATTTAGATTAATCTCCCTTTAATATAATATATTCACTATTTAAAATTTGACTTAAAAAGGATACGCCAGATTGGTCGGTTGGTAATTCATTTTAATCTGGTTTAAACCTTACTAATCTAGGATACCGCCAGATTGGTCGGTTGGCAATTAAATTTTCTTACCGCCTATATGGCAGGTTTATTTTGGTTCCGCCTTAATGGCTGGTTGGACTTAATTTGACTTAATCAGGAAACCGCCTATATGGCTGGTTGGTAATGTTATCACAAGTTTATAATATTATGGAAGATATCTAAATTAGTAGTAGTAAAAGTTGATCCTTTTGCCTTAGCATTTTATTTTATTTTATTGCAATTTACTTTTCAACTTTTACTTTACCGCAATTACTTTTCAGTATTTTTACTTTATGTCTTTTAAAGCCCTAGTTATGTGTTGTAACTAAATTAGTTATCTGGGGTTGTGATGACTTTTAATATCACCGGTTTATAAGGGGTTAGATTATAGTTTGGGTAATATAAAGATTTATTTATTGTGTCTTAATCTTAATGCTTTTTCATTAACTGGCCATTAATAAAATTGAACTGGGAAATTTAAAATTAACTAGACATAGGGATTTTAAGTTTAAGACCTTAGACTCAATAGCCCACGATCTTCCTTGAGGATAGATAACCCTTTAATAGATTTCCTTACAGGATAGACATATACCTGTCGGGCGGGGGTAGCCATAATTGGAACTTAAACTTAATGATTCAGGATAATTTGGTTGATATAGACATATGGTTCAATTGGGTTAAACTGGGTATTTGTGTCTGACCATCGACAGAGGCTTTCACATAATTTAGTGTTCCAGGTTAATAAATCAATATATTACCCAACTATAAAATAACCACTTCATCTTTAAAATGAATTTGGAAGAAATCACAACCCTAAATAGTTTTTAATATTGAATTTTCTTAAAATCTACTTTCGAACAATTTTATTTACTTGTTTTTAAATTTAGAATTGTCACCATTTGAAATCAATCAAACAACCTGTTAGATACTAGTAATCATTTGACCTCATAAAATTAATAGCTTAGGTATTAAGTCCTCGTGGGATCGTTACTTTTTATACTACTTGAACGATACGTGCGCTTGCGTTATACGCGTGTGTAAGCACCGGTCAATATAAATAATAATAATAATATAAACCTTACTCTGGCTCATGTAGAGTGAGCTGATAACATTGCCCCGGTCTAATACTGAATGTCGTTGATCCTACAGTGCTGGCATTACCTGCGATATCCATCTCTCTTAGGTGCTGCGATGTCATCAGATCATGTGCAATGTAGTTTGATCAAGATCTGATATTGGTGTCTGAGGCTGCGTAAGTTGGTATTGGTCTCACTATCATGGGTCTTTACCCTTATAGAGAAGATCTATGTCGGTACCTCTGGCCATATCTGTAAGAATATAATTGAAGTAAACTTCAAACAAATCGTTCAAATTTTTCTATCATTAGAACAATAATGCATAAATTAATTTTAATCGAAATAACTATCTAGTAACATTAATGTGATAATAATAGTTCATCATATAAATCGTTTGATATTTTCTATCTTAAAATTAAGTTTAATTGAAGTAAACTTCAAAAAAATCGTTCAAATTTTTCTATCTTACTGATTACATACGACATAGATGGTATTTCTTCTCATAGTGTTTTTTATTGAGAGCCTCATAACTTCAAACTAAGGAAAAATGGGATTGACATGATTTTGAAGTAGTTATTTCGCAGATTACCTTGAACATCATAAATATATTTTCAACTATAGTTACTCATTTCAACCTATTGCCTCAAATACCTCTTTAATCTACCGAAATTTCAACAGAATTTCCTTTGTAACTATGATAATCCAAATTTTTTATTTACATAAAACAAATATTTCAAGTAAACCCTACATATCTATTGCATAACTTGTGCCTCTCCAAACTTCATTACTCCAAATGCCACCAAAACTAAAGCAACATTTACCTTATGTTTATTACATTACTAATAATATAACACAATACAATAATAAGATTTCATCACACATCAATTCGGTCACAATAAGAACATTACTAAATAATTTTTTAAAATTATTTTTATTTTTTGTGTTTAAGACACTTAGACAATGCCTCATTTGAGGCACTGAGAAACACAAAAAAAAAATATTAATAAAAAATTATTTCAAAAATTTAAAAAAATAACAAATTGGTATTTATTGGAATATATCACAATCAAAAAAAAATTAACAACTGAACTTACCCAAATTCCTGCGAAGGTGATGATTTTGGTGACGGCCAGCGGTCCAATTTTGACGAGAGAATTATAGACCCGAGAGAGAGAGAGAGACTAAATCGTGGAAGAAGAATGTGAGTTTTTTTATATTGAATTTTTACCGACCGAAATAATCAGTCGGTAATAAATGTGGATTCTTACAGATCAATTTTTAATTCAGTTAATAAATGTCAAAATTTTACCGACTGAATAAAAAAGCGATCGGTAAAAGAAAATTTACAGCAGACTTTTATGACTGAATCTAATCGATCGGTAATATTTTATTTTTCCAATCAAAATATTCAGCCGGTAAATTATTTTTTAAAACTTAATTAATACTATTTTATAATAATTAGTAATATCATCATCATTAATGATATATTATTTGTTAAAATGCATATATAGTTAATTATTTAACAAAAAGTCTAGATATGGTTGAACATAAATACTAAATATTAATGTAACTGACGGTGGTCTCTACTATTATTGACTGTAGTACTGTTACATCGAGGGATGAGTGTTTCGTAATATAAAATTATGTCTGAGTGTATATGTGGGAACACAGAACTTGGGCGACGCATGCTGTCCCGGGCTCGCGGCCCGGTTGGGAGTACGGAGTAGCCCGTGGGAGACTAAACCGGAGAATAATGGAGTCGCCACCCGGTGTGAACCGGGACAAATATTTAAGGCCGCACTCACCCCTCGCAAGTGAAGACCTCAAACCGTTGGGTTCGGAATGGTCCCTTACTTATGCCACTTGTAATAAAATGATTTATGCAATAATCTAACCAAGCCCAATCAACATATTTCCAAGGATAAGTCATTCCTAAGTTTGCATGCATAGTTACAAAGCTCATATCTAAATTTACATATAACACATTTTCATGTTTACATACAACCTATTTGTATATAATCTATGTCCGAATTCATGTATAAAGATAAATCAACATACGGAAGACATACAGTTTCACAATCGTAGACACAGAGGCGCAAACAAAAAGCATTCATACAAGCATGCATATTAAGGAAAGACATTTAAGCGCATAAATAAATAGATCACTAATAAGTAATACAAATGCATAAGGTAAAAAGAAACAACTATAAGCTAAAATAAACATCGTGATGTGGTGCAAAGGAAGATAACTAATAATGACACAAACACACACGTGGGCATTTTTCCAAGTGGTACGTGGAATTGTATCCCGAGAAATTTATGAAATTTATGAAATTTCGGCTATGAAATTTATGTCCGGGTTTCAATCCTATACACCACGAGAAATAATTCCCAAATGCTATCATGACATGGATACACAAATGATAATAAGTCAAGCCAAGACAAAGATAGAAGATGCAATCAATAGATGAAATACGTGGCAAATATCGTGGTAAAGGTAGCCTTTTATGATTTTCTTTCCCCAAATGGAGAACCTTTTTAGTCCAACACAATAAGCCCATGCGCTTTTCATTACAATGCGTACAAAGATAAAGATAACTATATGGAACTTCATATACCCGATTGAACACATCTTACATTCAACCGAATATACATCGACCGGCGCGGTTAAAGCATCGTGGTAAAGGATTTTAACCCCTCAGAATTGGGACCTTTAATCCAACTTACTAAGCCCATGCGCTCGATCACATAATGCATATGAAAAATAAAGACAATAATATCAAACTTAGTATACCCGATTGAACACATCTTACATTCAACCGAACACACCATCAACCGGCGCGGCAAAGCATCGTGGTAAAGGGTTTTAACCCTCAAAAGGGGACCTTTAATCCGACTTACTAAGCCCATGCGCTCGATCACATAATTAACAAAACAAGTAACATGTGGAATTTAAATGACGAATAATAAATAAATCAAAGCAACATAAAACAAAAGAAGGTTCTGTTTTACTTAAGCGGTACATGGAGTTGTATCCCGAGTACAGATCATACTACCGTCCATTCGGAATCGGCTAAGAAATTTATGACCGGGTTTCCATCCGATATACCACGAGAGTTGACACATCTTTCATTTTATTCCAAGGCCACAACATACAATTTTTCGTAACACATGCATATTTATCTACTCAAGGGCCACAACATGCATTTTAACATAATAATCATGCGAACAATACTCAATAAATAATAAAAATAAAACTGAAAACGAGTGTGAAAAATACCCTCAGGTCTAACCTTTTTTTCCGACTTTCGGACTTGTGTTTCGCGGAGATCGGAAGGGTTAAAGCTCCTCAACTTTTCTGGTTCACTGGTTTAGCGTCTTAGCTCACTGTTTTTGCATTTTTGCTGTGTTTGTTAACCTCTTTTTGCTGTTGTTTCCTCTGTATTTTTTGTGCTCACTGTTTCAGGTACATTTAGGGACTGTTTTGTGTTGTTTTAAATGGGTATCGGGACTGCTGTTTGTTTTGGTTGTTCCAAGGTTTTAAAGTGCAGTTTGTTGTTCACTGTTTTGGTATTTTTATAGGCTAGGGGCAAGCTGTTTTTGGTGGATTTTTTCGGGGGTTTTTTTGGGTGCAGTTTTGGGCGTGCAGTGAAGGTGATGCAAGAGGGCTGTTTGGCGTGAGTTTTTGAGGGGTTATAGGGGCGGCTCAAAGGTCTGTTTTAGGCATAGTTTGGTGCTATGGAGGAGGCTAGATTCGGCAATGGCTTTGTGTATGAGTATGTGCGGATGAGTAGATTGGAGTGGGTTCAGGTAATGTTGTTGGTTTCTATAATATGTCCCAAGAAAGATTAAGCATTCATGAAATACTATAAAGAATATATAAAAGACTTGAAGCATGGCGGAATCATACTTACAAAGCTATGTGATGAAAAGATGATCAAATGGTGGAAGCTCCAAGTGTTGGAAGATTCGGCCAAGAGGAGGAAGAAGACTTGAAGCTCCAAGCTTTTGTATTCCAAGCTCTTTGATGGTTTCCCTATCACCTCTTTTGATCCCTTGCTTGTGCTAGCAAAAGGAGAATAGAAGATCAAATCTTCCTTTGTCCTTGTCCATGAGTTCACGGCAATGTGAAGAAATTTGAGAGAGAAAGAGTTTTTTTGTGTAATTGATTTTGTTTTACCAAAAATCAATTTATATTTATGCCATAATTTTATTAAATTAATAATAAATCTATGACACAAACCATGCAATGGCTTAGAGTGTCAAACACTCAAACTCCATGCAAAACATTTGAGTGTAATGCACACTATCACCATGCAATGCCTTATCATTAAATAATGCATATAATGACAAGTGTCATGTGGGCCCCACACGTTTCCCAATGAAAGTGGGCCCACGTCCACTCACGCGTTCGGGTTCGATATTTCCGAAATACCGAGCTAGCGTCGCGACGTTAATTAAATCGGATTTAAATAAATAATCGCTCCTAGCGAAATTATTATTTACGTCGCTTACGAATTAATTCTAAATTAACTCGTATGCCCGAATTAAAATCTAATTTTAATTTCGCGTCGAAATCGAATTTCGATTATTATATCGAATATAATAATTTTATCGATTAATTCCAAATTAATCGTTCTCTCTCTAAATTAGGCACTTTATCCAAGATAAAGTTTCTCCGCAATTAATCCAAGATTAATTAAGTCCGAATCAAATATCATAGGTGAATCTTCAGGAAGCGACCCAAGAGATCTCCGGATATTTTGGCAGTAAATACGGTCGTCGGATAATCCGAACACGTACGTACCTCGTACTACGTCTTTACCGATTTACAACAAGGTTGGCTTCTAGCAAAGCGCCATGCCTACCCAATTCTCCAGAAATATTCTTATAGGAATATAAGATCTGTATCAGGCGTAGTATACCGTAGTATTGCGTACATCGATCCAGTATCGGATGATCACATGCTAGGCCTGGGGCTGGAGATGTGTCTGCCCCGTACGAAACATATATCGGACATCAAGCAACTAGTCTCTTTAAATCGGACAATCCTGACCTGGTCATATTGTCCCGACGGTTGCAACCTTTTATAGAGTGCTAGTTCTGTGTCCTGCGTGATCATCACCTCCATATGTCTGAAGCGATACTTCCATCTTGACATCACATCCAGTACACTACGATTCTCGATAAACCCAGAAGAGGTGTACACAGAACCGGTTAAGGTCCCCAACCACCAAAACCAAAGTTTACCGATTGTCGCAAGTACTAGCGATGTAAGTCTCAGGTTAAGACCATATACACCTACCCTGATGCGGCCTCCCATAGACACGTAGACATACTACCAATGGGATTCCGCGGGGTCTATCCAGAGCGAAGCTGTTTTCCGTACCATCGGTAAAACACAACCTCCTATCGCACTTGCATAAGTATCCAATACTTAAATATATGAGAACTATGCCGTTGTGCCCTCACAACGTGCACAAGCGCAATACTAGTCTATTCCGCATTATCGATGTCCAGTCTCGATAATACTACGACTAGGGATATTTAATGATTAAACCTTTGGGGACTGATACTGTCTCATATCATTCTCAGTCCAGGTACTAATCATATGGACTTTCGCCATTTATAAGTCAAAGTAAATAATATTACAAAACGGCAAAAGGCAATTTCATTATCACATAGTTAATTTTGTACAATAATACAATATCATTTACAAACAGTGACGCTATGGGACATAATGTCTAACAATCTCCCACTTGGCCTATAGCCAGTCACTCAAGCATCTAATACCCGAACTATGTATGTGTCGTTCAAAAACTTGCTGTAGAACAGCTTTCGTCAGCGGATCTGCAATGTTGTCATCTGATGTGACCTTCTCGACTTTTACATCGCCACGATGTATATCTCCCGAATCAGATGATAACGTCGAAGAACATGCTTGGACCGTTGATGAGACCTTGGTTCCTTAGCCTGTGCTATAGCCCCGTTATTGTCACAATACAATGGAACGGGCTCAGCTGCTAACGGAACTACTCCTAATCCGATTAGGAACTTTCGGATCCAAACTGCCTCCTTTGCTGCTTCAGATGCAGCGATGTACTCCGCTTCTGTTGTTGAATCGGCAACAGTATCTTGCTTGGAAGATTTCCAGCTCACTGCTCCGTTATTCAAGCAAAAAATGTACCCGGATTGCGACTTGTAGTCATCCTTGTCGGTTTGGAAACTTGCATCGGTATACCCAGATACCGCAAGTTCTCCACCTCCATAAATTAAGAAAGCATCCTTAGTTCGTTTAAGATACTTAAGGATATTCTTAACTGCTATCCAGTGACCTTCACCTGGATCGGCCTGATAGCGACTGCACATGCTCAAAGCATATGAGACATCAGGTCGTGTACATATCATGGCATACATGATCGATCCGACTGCCGAGGCGAACGGTATCCGACTCATGTGGTCTCTCTCTTCCTGAGTCTTAGGACACATGTCCTTAGACAGAGAGGTACCACGTACCATTGGAACCAATCCCCTCTTGGATTGTTCCATGTTGAATCTCTTCAACACTTTATCAATGTATGTACTCTGGGAGAGTCCAAGCAGCTTTCTAGATCTATCCCTGTAGATCTTTATTCCAAGAATAAAGGCTGCTTCTCCCAGATCTTTCATGGAGAATTTTAATGAAAGCCAAGCTTTCACCGACGTTAGCATGGGAATGTCATTGCCTATAAGCAATACGTCGTCGACATAAAGGACAATAAAAGTAGTGCTCTCCCACTAACCTTCTTGTATACACAAGGGTCATCTGCGTTTTGCACGAAATCATATTCTTTATGATCTCATCAAAACGCTGATTCCATGACCGTGATGCTTGCTTCAATCCATAAATGGATCGATTTAACTTGCAAACCTTGTTTGCAAGTCTAGGTACGATAAAACCGTCAGGCTGTTGCATATAAACATCCTCCAAAAGGTTTCCGTTAAGGAAAGCGGTTTTAACGTCCATCTGCCATATCTCGTAGTCGAAATATGCAGCTATTGCAAGCATTATCCGAATGGATTTAATCATGGCAACGGGTGAGAAGGTTTCGTCATAATCAATACCATATTGTTGACGATACCCCTTCGCTACAAGCCTAGCCTTGTACGTTTGTACGTTGCCATCCATGTCGGTCTTCTTCTTGAAGATCCATCTGCATCCAATAGGCTTTACGCCTTCTGGTGCATCAACCAGTGTCCAAACTTGGTTGGCGTACATGGAATCCATCTCGGACTTCATGGCTTCTTGCCATAAAGCGGAATCGATATTTTGTATCGCTTCCTCATACGTAGCCGGCTCATTATCCTCAATAAGATTAATATCTATATGAGGTGAGATCAGGAACCCATACCTCTCAGGTACTGTTCTGACTCTCTCCGACCTACGCGGTCCTTGTGTATGTGAAGTTTGTGGTACAGACTCATCCCGGACGGTCTGTTCTTGTTCCGTCGTTGATTCATTGCCAGGAACAGTATCACTACGATCTTCATCGAGTTCTACTTTCCTCCCACTTACCACTGCATTTATAAAATCCTTCTCAAGGAAAAATGCTTGTAGAGCAACAAATACTTTGTTCTCTTGTGGGTGATAGAAGTAATATCCTTTGGTTTCCCTAGGATATCCACGAAAAGGCATTTATCAGATTTGGGTTCAAGTTTGGTACTTCCAAACGTTTAACATATATGCCCAGCATCCCCAAATCTTTAGGAAAGAGAAACCTGGTTTCCTTCCTGTCCATATCTCATATGGAGTCTGTTCAACAGACTTCGACGGTACCTTATTCAAAATAAGTATAGCACTGTTTAATGCGTATCCCCAGAAGGATATTGGTAGCTCAGTGCGACTCATCATTGACCTCACCATGTCCAACAAGGTGCGGTTTCTCCGTTCGGACACACCGTTTAATTGCGGTGTTCCAGGAGGAGTCCACTGTGAGAATACCATATTCTTTCAAGTAATCTTGAAACTCATATTAAGTATTCGCCACCACGGTCTGACCGTAATGTCTTAATACTCTTCCCTGTTTGTTTCTCCACTTCGTGTCGAAACTCTTTGAATTTCTCAAAAGTTTCCGACTTGTGTCTCATAAGATACACATAACCGTAACGAGATGCATCATCTGTAAAGGTTACGAAGTAGTGAAATCCACCTCTAGCCTGGCTAGACATGGGCCCGCATACGTCAGTATGAACGAGAGCTAACAGTTCTGTGGCACGTTCACCTTTACCGCTAAAAGGTGATTTAGGCATTTTGCCTAAAAGACAAGATTCGCAGACGTCATATGAATTGGGATCAAATTCGTCCAAGTACCCACTCTTTGAAAGTGTGGATATGCGAGTCTTGTTGATGTGTCCTAGACGACAATGCCACATATAAGCTTCATCTTTTAGATTACTCCTTTTGAGCCTTTTGTTTGTCATTTTAGGAGATTCATTTATATTCAAAATATAAAGACCGTTATTTGCAACAGCTGTGCAAATTTCTGTATCATTTTTATATAAATAACACCCTGTGTTCCTGAATACAAAAGTGTAACCCTGCTGGGTTAACAAGGATACAGATATAATATTCCTAGTTAAACTAGGCACAAAATAACAGTTCAAAAGTTTAAGTTCATGCCCTGAGGGCAGTACTAAAACAAAAGTCCCTACGGCCAAAACAGCAACTGGTGTTCCGTTTCCGACCCGTAGATCCATCTCCCCTGATGCCAGCACCCTGCTATCATGCAGATCCTGCACATCAGTACAAATATGAGCACCACAACCAGAATCAAAAATCCAATTTTTAAAACTAGAAGTATTCATATTTATCTCAATAACAAACATACCAGAGGCAATGGCCTTGCCAGCCTTGATATCCTCCCTCTGCACAATGCTCATTCGGCAGTCACGTTTCCAGTGACCCCTCTTGCCGCAGTTGAGGCAGATGTCGCGAGATTTGTCCTTTGGCTTCCTAGAAGCCACTGTCAACTTGCCTTTACCCTTCTTCTTGAACTTCTTCTTCCTTGCACCTCCAATTGCCTTGGGGCCACCCTTTGGCGCATGAGAGGTCAATGCAAAATGCGCCTCGCGCTTGCTCCCCTTTAGGAGTTCCCTTTCGGACTCCTTCAAGACAGATAACAACTCTCCAAGAGTGTCATCCGTATCCATCAACTTGTAGTTGACTATGATTTGTTTCCAAGTATCAGGAAGTGACTGCAAGATCATATCTATAGTCAGATCAGCCTCCAAGACTATTCCCATATTGGCCAACTCATCAATATCGGCAATCATTTGAGCCCGTGGGCTTCAACTGATGCGCCGTCTGTCATCCGGGAGCGGAAGAGTTTCCTTACTAGCTCGTACCTCTTCATCCGCTTATTGGTGCGGTGAAGATCACGCAATCTTGCCATCATGTTATAGGGATCCAAATCCCTATTCTGGCGTCTGAAATGCTGGGTCATTGCAGCTAGCATAACTGACTGAGCTTGGTCACAATCATCACTATGAGTCTTCCATAACTCTAGCTCTCCAGTGGCTCAGTGGGTTTAGGCGGGAGAGGTCTCTGAATAGTATACAGTATCCTCTCAGCCCCAAGCACTATCTTGAGGTTCATTTCCCAGTCGGCAAAGTTTGTCCCTTTGAAGACATTATCGCCCATGATTATGTCGCGGATATTACCTTTGCCAATCATCTTGACAACTATAGTCCAACTATAAAGTCAACGATGTTATGGGTACAGTCAAACTGTTACATATAAAAATAACAATATATTAGTCCAACTAATTATTTAAATATTGACGAAATAATTTTGAAAGACGCGTAAGGCTAAATATCTGAATGAAATTGCAAATTCAATAATAGCCTCCCACTATTTTCTTCAAGTTTCTAACCCTCTGTAGAGAACTCGGGAAATCGAATTTCCTAGTGGGCTAGGATCCCGTTAAATAACACACAACCTTGACTTTGGCCAATAAAATTGTATGCTATTTAACATAGGTAGATCTCCATGATCAATTGGATCTCATCCAATTCCTAGATCCGGTTAGGTGGACATCTAAGTCCGAAACATATGTATAATGTCAATGTATCTAATACATTTTCCTAACCATATCCTCCGAATCAACTAGGCCTTGGCTTTGGCCAAAAACAAACCTAATGATTCCAGTTAAGCGGGACCCATTGACGAGGAAAGTTTCGTAATCAATGTCGTTGGACAAAAAGTGATCTTGACTTTGGCCAATAAAAATCACGATTTGGACAAGACACCGATATGCAACAAAACTCTCATGATTCAAGTACATCCTCCTTGATTGACAAAGGTCTTGACTTTGGTCAAAAACAAACCAATGCCAACTTCGGATCTTGAACAAGAACCATTCAATGGAAGGATATTCGCTTAATATAAATTGAGGGATTTTCGCGTAATTGGCAACCAATTTATTTATCTTTGTTAGGTCTCATCATCATACACCCTTAAGCATGCTTCTAAAACATCATAAAGCGCGTAAAGTAAATTAATAGTGATATGCGGATGGATATATAAACAACTTGTTCCTAGAACAAATCACTCCCTTTCCTCTCCCCGTTAGCACTATTCTACTTCTACCCAATTACATAATACAATAAGAGAAACCTCATTTACATTGAGGGGAATTAGGTGAGAAGAGAATACAAAGAGATAAAGAGATAAGGCTGGACACGCAGGTCCAATTTATAAATTCCAAATTTACAATAATTTCTAAAATTACCCTTTCCCTTCTAATATCCATCCGATATACACTATTCATTCATCACATACATATATATTCAAACAAGACATGCTTTTACAACCAATCTAATCCAATTAATTAGTCTTTGTTAAGTGATCATCCAATGTTCAAACAACGGTTTGATTTTGCGCGAGTCCAACTCGATTGAGAATAAGTACATAAGGTACGAATTCGCGAATTATATCGAACTACTAATTAAATCTAATTTAATTCGTATTCAATACTAATTCAATTATTTAATTCCAAATTAAATGTTTACACTTTTAATGTGCTTTAAAGACTTAGATTCTAAATCCAATTCTATTGGGTCTCAAAGCCCAACTAACATCCAATGTTTAATTTAATTCAAGTCAAATGGGCTTTCAATTGATTTATTAAGGCTTGGGCTTTGGTCAATGTGGGTCATACCCAATTACCAAGCCAAATAAGGAATCACCCTTAAGTGCCATAAAACCAATTTCAAGCCCATAAGGCCCAATTAAATTATTAAAGCCCATTATATTATATTTGGACTTAATGGAGTGATTTAGGCCCAAATTGGATCCAATCCATTTGGCCCAAATCTACTTGGTCCAACCAAGCCATTATGCCCAAATACAATATTAAGCCCAATTCACCAATTACATAAGCCCATTAATTAAATTTTAATATTCCAAACATTAAAGTCCAATTAATTAAAGTGTAAAACCAAGATTAATATATTAAACCAAATATTTCAAAAATACCCATTTAATTTATTAATCATTTATTGTTCAAAATAAATGTCCAACATTAATTTTAACAAAAAATCAACTCCTTTTCATGTCCTTGTACATTCGGCCAAGGTGAGTTTTTTGTGTCGATTTGTTTTTCAATCCGATTGAATTACTAATCTACGTCCCGTACACGTTCTAAGTCATCCAATGATCTTAAACACAAAAAATTCCAATCCACTCCAAGTAGCAACACATTCGGCCAAGGCATGAATTTGGGGAAAAATCATCCAATGCATTTTTCATAAAATTGATTCCATATAACATCATGTTATACACATGCAAGCATACTTATTAATCAAATTTCATAAGAACATGCTTATATCAATTTCTTCATGCCATTCGGCCAAGGTCAAGATTTTGGGGAAAAATCATCCAATGCATTTTTCATAAAATTGATTCCATGTATATCATTCTATATACATGCAAGCATACTTATTCATCAAATTTCACAAGAACATGCTTTTATCAATTTACCACACCCATTCGGCCAAGGTCAAAATTTTGGGGAAAAATCATCCAATGCATTTTTCATAAAATTGATTCCATGTAACATCATTCTATATACATGCAAGCATACTTATTCATCAAATTTCACAAGAACATGCTTCAACCAATTTGTCAAATTTTAACCTAAAGTATTTCATGCTTAACCATGGCTCCATGATACCATTGTTGGTTTCTATAATATGTCCCAAGGAAAGATTAAGCATTCATGAAATACTATAAATGAATATATATAAAAGACTTGAAGCATGGCGGAATCATACTTACAAAGCTATGTGATGAAGAAGATGATCAAATGGTGGAAGCTCCAAGTGTTGGAAGATTCGGCCAAGAGGAGGAAGAAGACTTGAAGCTCCAAGCTTTTGTATTCCAAGCTCTTTGATGGTTTCCCTATCACCTCTTTTGATCCCTTGCTTGTGCTAGCAAAAATGGAGAATAGAAGATCAAATCTTCCTTTGTCCTTCCATGGAGTTCACGGCAATGTGAAGAAATTTGAGAGAGAAAGAGTTTTGTGTAATTGATTTTGTTTTACCAAAAATCAATTTATATTTATGCCATAATTTTATTAAATTAATAATAAATCTATGACACAAACCATGCAATGGCTTAGAGTGTCAAACACTCAAACTCCATGCAAAACATTTGAGTGTAATGCACACTATCACCATGCAATGCCTTATCAATTAAATAATGCATATAATGACAAGTGTCATGTGGGCCCCACACGTTTCCCAATGAAAGTGGGCCCACGTCCACTCACGCGTTCGGGTTCGATATTTCCGAAATACCGAGCTAGCGTCGCGACGTTAATTAAATCGGATTTAAATAAATAATCGCTCCTAGCGAAATTATTATTTACGTCGCTTACGAATTAATTCTAAATTAACTCGTATGCCCGAATTAAAATCTAATTTTAATTTCGCGTCGAAATCGAATTTCGATTATTATATCGAATACAATAATTTTATCGATTAATTCCAAATTAATCGTTCTCTCTCTCTAAATTAGGCACTTTATCCAAGATAAAGTTTCTCCGCAATTAATCCAAGATTAATTAAGTCCGAATCAAATATCATAGGTGAATCTTCAGGAAGCGACCCAAGAGATCTCCGGATATTTTGGCAGTAAATACGGTCGTCGGATAATCCGAACACGTACGTACCTCGTACTACGTCTTTACCGATTTACAAGACAAGGTTGGCTTCTAGCAAAGCGCCATGCCTACCCAATTCTCCAGAAATATTCTTATAGGAATATAAGATCTGTATCAGGCGTAGTATACCGTAGTATTGCGTACATCGATCCAGTATCGGATGATCACATGCTAGGCCTGGGGCTGGAGATGTGTCTGCCCCGTACGAAACATATATCGGACATCAAGCAACTAGTCTCTTTAAATCGGACAATCCTGACCTGGTCATATTGTCCCGACGGTTGCAACCTTTTATAGAGTGCTAGTTCTGTGTCCTGCGTGATCATCACCTCCATATGTCTGAAGCGATACTTCCATCTTGACATCACATCCAGTACACTACGATTCTCGATAAACCCAGAAGAGGTGTACACAGAACCGGTTAAGGTCCCCAACCACCAAAACCAAAGTTTACCGATTGTCGCAAGTACTAGCGATGTAAGTCTCAGGTTAAGACCATATACACCTACCCTGATGCGGCCTCCCATAGACACGTAGACATACTACCAATGGGATTCCGCGGGGTCTATCCAGAGCGAAGCTGTTTTCCGTACCATCGGTAAAACACAACCTCCTATCGCACTTGCATAAGTATCCAATACTTAAATATATGAGAACTATGCCGTTGTGCCCTCACAACGTGCACAAGCGCAATACTAGTCTATTCCGCATTATCGATGTCCAGTCTCGATAATACTACGACTAGGGATATTTAATGATTAAACCTTTGGGGACTGATACTGTCTCATATCATTCTCAGTCCAGGTACTAATCATATGGACTTTCGCCATTTATAAGTCAAAGTAAATAATATTACAAAACGGCAAAAGGCAATTTCATTATCACATAGTTAATTTTGTACAATAATACAATATCATTTACAAACAGTGACGCTATGGGACATAATGTCTAACAAATGCTCAAGGTCTTAGGGTTTTTTATGTCTTGTATCTCTTATGTGAATATATGTGAATGAACTCGGCTTTTCCTTCTTGTGTATGGTGGAATTGGAGATCTTTTTTCTTTGTATTTCTCGTGTGAGGCTTGGAGCGAGAGGATGGCTTTGGTTAGGGGTTGTTTATATATACAAGGGCTAGGGCTTCTCATTGTCTCACAAGCAGGGATTTTGGCATTAGATAGGATTTGATTTGGTGTTGGATAAGGAAACAATGGAGATGATGGAGACAATATTGGTTTAGATTAGGAGTCAATATATTTAAATTGGTTATGAGTGATTTAATTAGGCATGATATTTCTTTAATTTAGTAATATGATATTTTGGATTGAAGTTAATATATTTGATTTATCTAGATTAGGTATGATTATATTTATGTTTTATTTAATTGGAAATGGTTTAATTATTTTATTTAATTCAATTATACATTATCAAATTAATATTTAATTTAATATTTGATTTAATTTGGGTGTAATTTAGGGTGATGGGCGTGTGGCCTAGTCATGGTGGGCGTGTGGGCTAGATGTGGTGTGGGCTTGGTTGGCTTGGTGAGTGGGTTAGGCGTGTATGGGCTAGATTAAAAGGGTTTTGGTTTTTTTTTTCTGGGCCAAAGGTAATCTAACGGAGGTCCAACAAATGAGCTTGACGCTAAATAAGTGAACAAGGATCTAACAAAATACCGATTCCCTTCCGACGACCGTTTCCCGCAATATCCTTAACTAAAAAGATAGTGCCTCCAACTGAGACTCATCATCGGGTTTCACATGCAAAAATGCAATGCCTACAGTCACCCCCACTTTGATGGGACTTGTGTGCAGTGTGTGACTTTGAACAATCCTATCAAAGTTATGCAATGCATTTTTTCTCACCTGGCTCGCCAGCTGCCACCTGACTTGCCTGCTGCTCTGCTGAGCTGATGATGCAGTGGATCTCGATCCTGGGACGCATCCCAATAACTAAAACTGATGTGTGGGCCTCGACCTTGGGACGCATCCCCAAATTGGGACTGCAGTGGACCTCGATCCTGGGACGCATCCCAATAACTGCAACCGACAACGGGGGCCTCGACCCTGTGACGCATCCCAAAACCGCTGACAAAATGGGCCTCGACCCTAGGACGCATCCAAAACTAAGGTGAAAAGGGCCAACGACCCTGGGACGCATCCCGATAACTGCAACCGACAATGGGGGCTCACGGCCCTGGACGCATCCAATAACGTTGCCAAAATGGGCCTCGACCCTGGGACGCATCCCAAAACTAAAGGTGCAGGGGGCCAATGGCCCTGGGACGCATCCCAATAACTACAACTGACAACGGGGGCTCACGGCCCTGGGACGCATCCCGATAATGCTGCCAAAATAGGCCTCGACCCTGGGACGCATCCCAAAACTGCTCATATGATGAAGTGGGCCTTAACCCTGGAACGCATCCCCAAACTGCTGATAAAATATGGGCCTCAACCCTGGGACGCATCCCCAAAAATGCTGATACTGATGGAGTGGGTACAACCCTGGGACGCATCCCCAAAACTGCTGATGCTGAAGAAGTGGGTACAACCCTAGGAAGAATCCCCGAAACTGCTGATACTGATGAAGTGGGTTACAACCCTGGAACGCATCTCCAAACTGCTACTGATGCTCATGTGGGTCTCGACCCTGGACACTCATCCCTAAAAATGATACTGATACTGTTACGGGCCTCAACCCTGAGACTCATCCCCAAAACTGATACTGATGATGACATAGGCCTCGGCCTTGGGACTTATCCCTGAAACCGATACTGATGTCGGCCTAGACCCTGGGACTCATCCCCACAACTGATACTGATGATGACGTAGGCCTCGGCCCTGGAGTGCCATACCAAGCAGGACTGATTATAATAAGGATGTGGGCCCTGCCCCCAGAGTGCCATACTCGGCAAGACTGGTACTGATAAAGACGTGGGCCTCGACCCCTAGAGTACCATACCCGGCAAGACTGGTTCTGATAACGATATGGGCCTCGCCCCTGAATTTTTACAGATATGGGCCTCGCCCCCAAAACTGTTACTGATATGGGCCTAGCCCATACTGATACTGATATGGACCTCGTCCCAAACTGATACTGAAATGAGCCTCGCCCCCAGAGTGCCATACTCGACCAGACTAATAATGATAAAATAGGGCTTCACCCCAAGAGTGCCATACCTGGAAAGACTGATGTTGATGCTAATGTGTCATTTTAACATTTTCAATTGCCTCTCATGAGATAATCTTGATATCTAGACATATTCTCGTCCTCAACGAATGCTTTCGCATCGAAACCTGAGAACCTTCAAAGTACTTGATACACTCAACTCCGATCCTCTGAATAGGTGATCTGAACTAGACTCCTAGTGTGTGTGTGCCAGGGCTCTTTCGCAATTTATTCCTTAAGTGAACTAACTCGATGATTTCATTTTGGAGAATCGGATTGGTGGGTCTAACCAAACTAGATGTCTCGATCACACTCTGTGATTAATTCGTCATACTCAACATGATATGGTCTTCTTCTTTTTTCTTGTCTCATTCTTTTCATTCTTTTATTTTCCCTTTTTTTTTACACACCTACCCTTTAAAGTAGCATTGCTCCTCATGGTGGTCCTTATACTCGCCCATGGGTAGTTTTACGCTTATCGGTTATAGGCGGTATATTTTCCTTTTCTTTTCAGAGACTTTCTTTGTTCCCAACCTTATCATATATCGTAGCATAAGTAAACCAGGGTGGACATCCAAGCAAATGGTCATTCACTGATCCATCATCCCTTCGGCTAGTCATCTTGCCAACCACTCAGGTTTCCACTGTTGAGATCCCGTAATCAAGTGCTCGCGAGTCCAGCTGAGATCAATCCATTCAGAATATTGGACGAGAGCACGTCTCGCACTTATCGTTTCTAAAGCTTCTCCCTACAGTAAACAATATCATCACCGGACATATGTCTAACTATCAAAGATTTCTCTCTCATATTTTTTTTCTCATTCTACAGAATTCTTCCATCATCTTCTGATAATGTGGGCTTCGCCCCTTGAGGTCCATTCCCGAAACTCAAACTCATATGGGCCTCAGCCCTGGGATTCCTCCTCAATACCAACATAAATGTGGGCCTCAAACCTCAGATTACTACCCGCATCTGTCACCAACATGGGCCTCAGCCCTAGGATTATTACCTGAATCTGATATTGTGCTTTCGCTGTTTCTGAATGGCTTATCTTTGCCGCTTTCTCTTTTCTTCTTCAAAACCTTTGAACATAAAACAAAACAAACACAAAAAGGATGCAGAATGGGTTACGTGTATGCATGCATGCATGTGTTTCTTATCCCGTCGGGTTAGGTCTTCTGCCAATTCTCTTGGTGACTGCTCAGTCTCAGGCAAAAAATTACTTCAATCTGTCAACATTGATCAGCTTGGTGAACTCATTCCCTTTCAAGTCTGACAGCTTCACTGCCCAATTTTCCATTACTGAACGGCTATCTTGTCTGTTCTACTTGCTTCTTCCAAAAATTCACCAGGTTCGAAATATCGCTGAGTATCATAGTACCAAGGTTGAATACTTTCGTCAAATATACTTATGTTGCAGAGACTCAGGCAAGTTAACGAAATGAACATCTTTATTATCATTAAGAAAAGGTTCGAACAAATAGACAAAATCAATGTCTCTATTAATAAATGCTGGATCACAACTGAATAAGATCTGGGAGACAAACATCTCCATAAATTGCAACTTTATTTTCCCTTACTTTCTTATTTCCTTCGACCATCAATTTCTCCAGGTACAGTAGTTCTTCTTCCCATTCACTTCTCCCTTTTGCAACCTCCGTCTCATCACTATCTGAGAAGTTTTCCCAAAGATCCTCCCTCTGCTTTATTTCACTTTTACCACTGTTGCCCTGTATCACCATGCGAGAAGTTTGGTAGTTTTGGTTTTGAAGGACACGGCTGTCGAGTAGGCCGGAGTCAATAATGTGGGTAGGTGGGGGTTTTCTGTGTATGTTGGCTTGTTCTTTTTCCGGGTTGGGTATTTTATGGGCATCAATGAGGTTTTGGATTTCATGCCTAAGGCGGATGCAGTTATTAGTTTCATGGCCTCTTTCTTGGTGGAAGTAACAATACTGATTTAGGTTGAGGTACTGTGGCACAGGGTTTGGAAGTGGTCTAGGTTTTAAGGGTTTTAGAAGTCCTTGCATCTTCAGTTTCTTAAACACCTTTGACAAAGGTCTACCAAGATTGGAGAATCATCTGTTTCTAACAGGGGCAACCTCAGGGGAAGTGGGCTTGGTCTCCGAAGGTTCCCCGATGATCTTTCCATTCTGATTGTTCATCTCTCTGTTATCGGCTATACATAGTGCGGTCAAACTGGCCACAACATTAGTCAAAACTTGCAATATCTCAATAATTCATGTTACTTTGGTCTCCAATTGATCCATGCGGGATCCCCCGTTGGCTGACTCACTCATGTTGGCTGATGGTCTTCTGACAAGTCTTCCCCTAACCCAACAGGTATCTATGATGGCTTTTAAAACACAAGGGGTTAGAATGATGTGTGTATACATGAGTGCATGTCATGTATGCGATGTATGGAATAAATAAGCTTATAAAAGAATTTGCACTAATTGGCCCATTATCATTTTAAAGTGTTCAATCATATTATTGCGCGGTGCAAACTTGTCCCGGTTGAAATGGCCCATCAGGTTTACACTTCGCGATAACATAACCAAATAACTTCAAATGATAAAAGGCCTATACATAAAATGGCCCACCGACATTTTAGAAGCCTTTGGCCCAACTGTCAAGTTGGTAAATTCTAAGGTCCCAAGATCAAATCAAGACATGAAATTATGTGTGAACACATCAACGGAGGTAGCGGAATACTCACATTGATCGGTAGAGTCGATTTGGAGACGATTCAAGCCCAAAAACGCACTGCCATGTAAGCCTACAAAAACAGAAAATTAAGTGAAGAAACGGAGCTCCTAGCTTCGTCGGATGGATCCCGTCTCATGGTCGAACCTCCCTACCACCTTCGCAAGACTTGTAAGTGTGCTAGCACTTGATTTCTCACCATGAGAAACCACTCTTGCTTCCCTTTAGCTCACGCCCAAACTGGTTCAAAACCAGTGAAGAAAAAAGCCACACTTGGGCGTGAGAGAGATGAGAGAATTTTAGAGAGAAGAAGTTGTGTTATGTTAATTAAAAATGATTTACCAAAAATCAATTTATATTTATGCCATAATTTATTAAATAATATAAAATTATGACACATAACATGCAATGGCTTAGAGTATAAAACACTCAATTTCCATGCAATAACATTGAGTGCATTGTACACAATCTACATGCAATGACATTGAGTACAATGTACACAATCTACATGCAAAGCATTAGAATGACATGTGTCATGTGGGCCCCACACGTTCCCAAATGAAAGTGGGCCACGTTGCACTCACGCGTTCGGGTTCGATATTTCCGAAATACCGAGCTTACGTCGCGACGTTAATTCAATCGAATTTAAATAAATAATCGCCCCCGGCGAAATTATTATTTACGTCGCTAACGAATTAATTCTTAATTAACTCGTTTGCCCGAATTAAAATCTAATTTTAATTCCGCGTCGAAATCTAATTTCGTCTAATACATCGATTAATTCCGAATTAATCGCTCTCTCTCTCTAGACGATATTTTATCCCGGAAAAACATCTCCGTTATTAATCCTAGATTAATTTTCTCTCTCTTCTATTATAATCCCAGATTATTCAAGAGTGCAAGTTGTGCGTCATCGGTGGATTATCGGGAAGCGACCCATGAGATCCCCGGATAAGTTGGCAGTAAATACGGTCGTCGGAGTGCCCGAATCACGTACGTACCAAGTACTACGTTCTACCGATTTACGAGACAAGTCGACTCCTAGCAAAGCACCAAGTCTTCCAAGTTCTCCGGACATATTCATCAAAGAATATCTAGATCTGTATCAAGCGTAGTATACAATTGTATTGTGCATATCGGCCCAGTATCGGATAATCACGTGCTAGGGCTGGGGCTGGATAAGTGTCTGCCCCGTCCGAAACACATATCGGATGTCTGGTAACTAGTCTCTATAATCGGATATTCATGACCTTGTCATAATATCACGATTGGATGCGCATCACTTTAAGAGCACTAATACCGTATCCTGCGTGACATCATCTCCATTATGACTGGAGTGACACTTCCGTCTTGACATCACATCCAATACACTACGATTCTCTGATAAACCCAGAATAGGTGAACACAGAACCAGTTAAGATCCCCCACCACCAAAACTAAAGTTTACCGATTGTCGTAAGTATTAGCGATGTAAGTCTCAGGTTAAGACTATACACACCTACCTTGATTTCGGCCTCCCATAGACACCTAGTCATAATACCAATGGGATTCCGAAGGGTCTATCCAGAGCGAAGCTGTTTCCGTACCATCGGTGAAACACGACCTCCTATCGCACTTGCACAAGTATCCAATACTTATATATATGAGAACTATGCCGTTGTGCCCTCACAACGCGCACAAGTGCAATACTAGTCTATTCCGCATTATCGATGTCCAGTCTCGATAATACTACGACTAGGGATATTTAATGATTAAACCTTTGGGGACTGATACTGTCTCATATCATTCTCAGTCCAGGAACTAATCATAGGGACCTCTCTTCATTTATATATCTATGGTGATCTAATCACAAACGATGAGAGTGAAATTTCCTTATTACATAGTTAATTTGCTACAACAACACAATGATCTGTGCAAATAGTGACGCTATGGGTCATATTATCCAACAGTCAAAGGACACGAACTCGTCCCAGTTTAAATGGCCCAACAAGTTCACATCTTTTGACAAAAGGTCCAACTGGATCGAAATAACGATGATCCAAAACACAAACATAACAAGATAATTCAAGCATAAAGCAATAAGTTCTACAGAGTGGCCTACCAACATTTCAGAAGCTTTGGGCCTAATTGTCATAGGATACGAACTCGCCCCAGTTTAAATGGCCCAACAAGTTCGCATTTCTGACAAAAAGTCCAACCGCATCCAAATGAGGATGGTCCACAAACACACAAGGAAATAGTTGATATAGGCCATACAACACCGGTCTACGCATGGGTTCGTGGGAGTATAGACAACGACTCTCGCTGGCGAAGGATTACCCACAACTAGGTCTCCCCACTCAAGGGTTCGAGCGACCAAGTGAGCCCACTTTGTTTATACCCTAAAGTACGTGCCAACAAGTCATAGTGTGTGACTAATTTTCAAATGGATTTCTTATTGCAGATTCCCCAGAGGGAGGGTGGAGCGAGGCTATCTTAAGTACCCAAGCCTCTTAGGCTCTTATCGCTTGGTGACAGGAATAAGCAACAAGTCCCCAAGATTAGTCTGTCACAATAGGCTACAAGTAGATGATTATCTAGGTGCCTTCACAGCTTTTCCTTCTATAAAGGTAGTGAGTGAAGGAAGAAACCAAACCATTACCCAGCCTAAACAAAATGCCTTTGGTTAAACCCCTTTTAACTCACAAATCATAATATTACAAGTCATTATTTCGGGGCTGATTCTCTATCCCCAGTGGAGTCGCCAGATTGTGGGAACACAGAACTTGGGTGACGCATGCTGTCCCGGGCTCGCGACCCGGTTGGGAGTACGGAGTAGCCCGCGAGGGATAAAATCGGAGAATAATGGAGTCGCCACCCGATGTAAACCGGGACAAATATTTAAGGCCGCACTCACCCCTCGCAAGTGAAGACCTCAAACCGTTGGGTTCGGAATGGTCCCTTACTTATGCCACTTGTAATAAAATGATTTATGCAATAATCTAACCAAGCCCAAGCAACATATTTCCAAGGATAAGTCATTCCTAAGTTTGCATGCATAGTTACAAAGCTCATATCTAAATTTACATATAACACATTTTCACGTTTACATACAACCTATTTGTATATAATCTATGTCCAAATTCATGCATAAAGATAAATCGACATACGAAAGACATACAGTTTCACAATCGTAGACATAGAGGCACAAACAAATAGCATTGATACAAGCATGCATATTAAGGAAAGACATTTAAGCGCATAATATAAATAGATCACTAATAAGTAATACAAATGCATAAGGCAAAAAGAAACAAATATATGCTAAAATAAACATGTCGTGATGTGGTGTAAAGGAAGATAACTAATAATGACACAAACACACACGTGGGCATTTTTCCATGGTACGTGGTCGTGGAATTGTATCCCGAGTACAGATCATACTACCGTCCATTCGGAATCGGCTATGAAATTTATGTCCGGGTTTCCATCCTATATACCACGAGAAATAATGCCCAAATGCTATCATGACATGGATACACAAATGATAATAAGTCAAGCCAAGACAAGGATAGAAGATGCAATCAATAGATGAAAGTCGCGGCAAATATCGTGGTAAAGGTAGCCTTTTAGGCTTTTCTTCCCCCAAATGGAGAACCTTTTTAGTCCAACACAATAAGCCCATGCGCTTTTCATTACAATGCGTACAAAGATAAAGATAACTATATGGAACTTAATATACCCGATTGAACACATCTTACATTCAACCGAATATACATCGACCGGTGCGGTAAAGCATCGTGGTAAAGGATTTTAACCCCTCAGAATAGGGGACCTTTAATCCAACTTACTAAGCCCATGCGCTCGATCACATAATGCATATGAAAAATAAAGACAATAATATCAAACTTAGTATACCCGATTGAACACATCTTACATTCAACCGAACACACATCAACCGGCGCGGCAAAGCATCGTGGTAAAGGGTTTTAACCCCTCAAAATATGGGACCTTTAATCCGACTTACTAAGCCCATGCGCTCGATCACATAATTACATAAACAAGTAATATAAGGAATTAAATGACGAATAATAAATAAATCAAAGCAACATAAAACAAAAGAAGGTGTCGTTTACTCAAGCGGTACGTGGAGTTGTATCCCGAGTACAGATCATACTACCGTCCATTCGGAATCGGCTAAGAAATTTATGACCGGGTTTCCATCCGATATACCACGAGAGTTGACACATCTTTCATTTTATTCCAAGGCCACAACATATAATATTTCGTAACACATGCATATTTATCTACTCAAGGGCCACAACATGCATTTTAACATAATAATCATGCGAACAATACTCAATAAATAATAAAAATAAAACTAAAAACGAGTGAAAAATAACCTCATGTCTAACCTTTTTTGCCGACTTTCGGACTTGCGTTTCGCGGAGATCGGAAGGGTTGAAGCTCCTCAACTTCTCTGGTTCACTGGTTTAGCGTCTTAGCTCACTGTTTTGCAGTTTTGCTTGCTGTTTGACCTCCGTTTTGCTGTTGTTTCCTCTGTATTTTTAGTTCACTGTTTCAGGTGCATTTAGGGACTGTTTGGTGTTTTTTTAATGGGTATCGGACTGCTGTTTGTTCGGTTGTTCAAAGGTTTTAAAGTGCAGTTTTTTGTTCACTGTTTTGGCGATTTTTGGAGGCTAGGGGCTGCTATTTTTGGTGATTTTTTAGGGGGGTTTTGTGCAGTTTTGGGGCGTGCACTGAAGGTGATGCAGAGAGGGCTGTTTGGCATGAGTTTGAGGGGTTATAGGGGCTGTTTCAAGGTTTGTTTAGGCGTGAGTTTGGGGCTGTGGAGGAGGCTAGATGCGGCAATGGCTGTGTGTAGGAGTGATGTGCGTGAATGAGGTAGATTGGAGGTGGTGTTCACGGCAATGCAAGGTCTTAGGGTTTTGATGTCTTGTATCTCTTATGTGAATATTATGTGAATGAACTAGGCTTTCCTTCTTGTGTATGGGCGTGAATTGGAGAGCTTTTTCTTTGTATTTTCGTGTGTGAGGGCTTGGAGCGAGAGGATGGCTTTGGTTAGGGGTTGTTTATATAGACAAGGGCCAGGGCTTCTCCTTGTCTCACAAGGAAGGGATTTTGGCATTAAAGAGAGGATTTGATTTGGTGTTTGATAAGGAAAGCAATGGATTTGATGGAGACAAGATTGGTTTAGATTAGGAAGTCAATATATTTAAATTGGTTTTGAGTGATTTAATTAGGCATGATATTTCTCTAATTTAGTATATGATATTTTGGATGAGGAAGTTAATATATTTGATTTATCTAGATTAGGTATGATTATATTTTATGTTTTATTTATTGGTAAATGGTTTAATTATTTTTTTTAATTCAATTACATTATCTAATTAATATTTAATTTAATATTTGATTTAATTTGGGTGTAATTTAGGGTGATGGGCGTGTGGGCCTAGTCATGGTGGGCGTGTGGACTAGATGTGGTGTGGGCTTGGTTTGGCTTGGTGAGTGGGTTAGGCGTGTATGGGCTAGATTAAAAGGGTTTTGATTTTTCTTTCTGGGCCAAAGGTAATCTAAACGGAGGTCCAACAAGTGAGCTTGACGCTAAATAAGTGAACAAGGATCTAACGAAATACCGATTCCCTTCCGACGACCGTTTCCCGCAATATCCTTAACTAAAAAGGTAGTGCCTCCAACTGAGACTCATCATCGGGTTTCACATGCAAAAATGCAATGCCTACAGTATATACATTCATAGAAAGAATTAATGGATAAACATTAAATTCTTTGAAACTTCAATGCGGGATTCTATGATGTTCCACTCCGGACAGCTTATTGTATTTGGGCCCTAACTTTGTCATACGAACTCCTATTTCTATGAATTTTATATCGTCGAAAAGCTGAGATCGAGTCCTACATATTTCTTGTTGAATATTTTTCCAAATTCAATCCAGAAATAGGCTACAAATACATATCAAAATTTCATATGAATAGTACCTGAGGGCATTCTAGTAAAATCTACAAGTTTCTTGAAAATTCTACATTTTTCTTTTTTTAAAATGGCTAAGTATTTAAAAGAAACACTATTCAATAATACCCATAATTGAAAAAAAAGAGGAAATGTGAAGTGAAGAAGAAGAAGAAGAGAAAAGAAGAAGAAGAATAAGAGAGGAAAAGAAAGAAAAGAAATAAGAAAGGAGAAAAAGAAGTAAAGAATGAGAAGATGAGCATTAATGGAGGGTTTAGAGAATGAAGAAAACCAAGAAGAGAAAGGTAAGAAAGCTTGACCCAAAATTTGGTTTGTTGAATTTTGAAAGCATGATGATAGAATAGGGATGTTGGGATGATAAGGATTGCATAACGATAGTTGATAAATCAAGAAAGTGATTGTTGATTTAAAGTATCCAAATTCTGGAAGATTTGAAAGTTTTGTGAAAAACAAAGATAATGAGACTTGAAGAATTGGTTGAGGATGATAATTTAATGTAGAATTTGTGAATTAGAAGTTAAATAAGTTGGTTTGTGCAATAACTTTGTTGTGAAAAGTGATTGTGGTAATTTTGGGTAGTGGATGAACATGGAAAAGCAAAATAGAATCCTGGAAATATGCTTCACATTGCGACGCTAAAGGGGTGCGCGTCGTGACGCGCAAGGGTAAAATAAAAGGATGTTTCTGGTCATTGCTGTTGGACAATTATGACCCATAGCATCACTATTTGTACAGATCATGGTGTTGTTGTACAAATTAACTATGTGACAAATGAAATTTCCCTTTTATCATTTGTAATTGGATATATGATTAGTTCCGGATTGAGATGAAATGAGACAGTATCATTCCACGAAGGTTTAATCATTAAATATCCCTAGTAAGAGTATTATCGAGATTGGACATCGACAATTCATAAAAGACTAGTATTACACTTGTGCGCGTTGTGGGAGCATAACAACATAGTTCTCATATATTTGGGTATAGGATACTCATGCAAGTATAATAGGAGGTTGTGTTTACCGATGGTACGGGAACAGCTTCGCTCTGGATAGACCCCTCGGAATTCCATTGGTAGTATGACTATGTGTCTATGGAAGTCCGAATCAGGGTAGGTGTATTTGGTCTTAACCTGAGACTTGCACCGCTAATACTTGTGATAATCAATATACTTTGGTTTTGGTCGTCCAGGACTTTAACAGGTTCTGTTTACGCCTCTTCTGGGTATATTGAGAATCGTAGTGTATTGGGTGTGATGTCAAGACGGAAGTATCACTCCAGTCATAGTGGAGATGATGATCACGTAGGATACGGAACTGGTGCTTTTATGTACTGCAGTCATCGGGATAATATGACTAGGTCATGATTATCCGATTATAGAGACAAGTTACCAGAGATCTGATATGTGCTTCGTACGGGGCAGACACAATTCCAGCCTCAGGCCTTGCACGTGACATGCGATGCTGGATCGTAATACTCAATACTACGTATACTACGCCTGATATAGATCACATATTCCTATAAGAATATTTCTGGAGAATTGGGTAAGCACGGTGCTTTGCTAGAAGCCAACCATGTCTTGTAAATCGGTAAAAATGTAGTACTAGGTATGTACGTGTTCGGATAGACCGACGACCGGATTTACTGCCGACATATCCGGGGATCTCATTGGTCGCTTCTCGAAGATTCACCGATGACGTATGACTCGCACTTTATTAATCTGGGATTAATTAGAAGAGAGAGAAAATTAATCTGGGATTAATTACGGAGATATTTTATCAGGTATAAAATATTATTTAAAGAGAGGGAACGATTAATTTGGAATTAATCGATAAAATAATATATTCGATATATTAAACGAAATTGGATTTCGACGCGGAATTAAAATTAGGTTTTAATTCGGGCAAACGAGTTAATTTAGAATTAATTCGTCAGTGATGTGAATAGTAATTTTGCTAGGCACAATTATTTAATTAAATTTGATTTAATTACGTCGCAACGAAAATTCGTTAATTCAGAATTAGCGAACCCGAGCTCGAGAGTGTTTGCGGGCCCACTTGCATTTCGAATTCAGGTGCGGCCCACAAGTCAAATCAAGCGTCAAATCACTAGTCAATCAATTGATGTGATGTCTAGTCACTTTGAGTGATGTGACAACTTGTCACTTGTGATTGATGGTGGTAGTTGGATAGCTTTAATGCTTGTACCATTTTTGTAATTCAAATTTGGTATATCATTAATTGATTTTGGAAAATCAATTAAGTGTATTAGATACACAAACCAACCAACACTTTTTCTTCTCTCTTTCCTCTCCCCAACCTCACGGCATTGTGCCATTTTATCCCTCTTTCATTTTTCTTCTTCCATGGCCGAATGTTCAAGGATGAAGATGGTGATTTTTGTGGCAAAAATCACCTAGAGCTAGCACTCAAAAGAGGACATACAAAGGTGATAGGGAAACTTTTCCCATGAGCATGGAATCACCAAATAAAGCTTAGAGCTTGGAGCTTCCATAGAGGTGGTGACTGAAAATCACAAGGAGCACAAAAGAGAGAAAATCGAGAGCTTCAAGGGAGCATTAAAGGGCTTGTGTTCGACGCATTGCAAATCTGACCATTGTAAGTATGATTCTGCCATGCTTCTTTGTAGTATTCACCCATGTTTCTTGCTTGAAATCGATATTGGGACTAATCTAGAAACCCAACAATGGTATCAGAGCCATTTTGAGCATGAAATTGGAATTAGGGTAAAATTGGGTAAAATTTATTTGAGCATGTTTTGATGAAATTGATTGTTGATATATGCTTAAATTATGATAACATGGTGTAATGCATGATCAATTTGATGAAAATTGAATTGGATCAAATTTTCCCTAATCTATTTGCTTGGCCGAATGTGAGTAGTTGCCCTAAGTCATCGTATTTTTTGATTTTGATCATTGGATGAGTTGAAATCATTTGGGAAATATTGATTTAGGATTTAATTGGATTGAATTCGGAATCGGACATGTAAAACCCTAAAATGCCGTGACATGTATAGCATGAAAATGATTGATTTTTTATTCAAATGTATTGGACATGTTTAGATGATGATAAGCATAATTAATTGAGTAAATTAGTGTTTTGGAAATGTTAATTTGGTTAATTAATTATGGCATACACTTTAGGTTAATTAAATTATGAATTTTGGAATTTTGGTAATTTAATTAAGTGGGCCAAATTTGGAATTGGGCTTGTAAAGTTGTAATTGGGCTTAATGGGCTTGGTTGGGCCAAGTTTGGTTTAGGATAATTGGTTGGATCCAATTGGGACCAAAACCATATCCATAAAGTCCAAATATGACTTAATGGACATTTAATTTTAATTGGGCCTAATGAGCCTAAATTGGTTCTTGGCAAATAAGGGTGATTCCTTAAATGGGCTTTGGTATTTGGGTTTGACCCATATTGACCAAAAGTCCATGCCTTAGAAATTAATTAAAAGCCCATTGGACTTTAATTAAATTAACATTGGATGTTAATCGGGCTTTGAGACCCGTAACGATTAGATTTATAATCTAAGTCGTAAAGGCACATTAAAAAGTGTAATTATTTAATTTAGAATTAAATATAGAATTAGTATTAAATACAAATTAAATTGGATTTAATGTTGTAGTTTAATATAATTCGTGAATTTGTACTTTGAGTACTTATTCATAAAACGAGTTGGAGTCGCGCAAAATCAAACTGTTGTTTGAACATTGGATGGTCATTAATTTTCAGATTAATTAATTGGATTATATTGATTGATAACATGATTTTTGTGAATACATGGATGTGATGTATGAATAATGCATATCAGATGGATATTAGATGGGTGAGTGCAATTTTGGAAATTGTTGTAATAAATTTAGAATTTATTAATTGGACCTGCGTGTCCAGCCTATTACCTCTTGACTCTGTGTATTTCTTTTCTCACATATTCCCCTCGATGTAAATGAGGTTTCTTTAGAAGTGTTATGTAATCGGGTAGAAGTAATACTTGTGCTAGCGGGAGAGAGGAAAGTGAGAGATTTTTTCTAGGAACAATGTGTTAAGTATCCATCCGCATATCATTATTATTTCATTTATACGCGCCTTATTATGTTTTTAGAATGCATGTTTAAGGGTTTATGATTATGAGACCTTAACAAAGATAATTAATTGGTTGCCAATTACGTGAAAAACCCTCACTAGATATTAAACATTTTTCCTTCCATTGAGTGATTCTTACTCAAGATCCAAGACTAGCACTGGTTTGTTGGCCAAAGTCAAGAACTTTGTCCGTCGCGGATGTGTTTGAATCATGAAGGCTTTGTTCCATATCGGTGTCTTGTCTAAGTTGTGATTTGTTGGCCAAAGTCAAGATCACTTCTTGTCCATCGACATTGATTACGAAGCTTTCCAAAGTCAATGGGTTCCGCTTAACTGGGATCATTAAGTTTGTTGTGCCAAAGCCAAGGCTTAATTGATTCCAAGGAAAAAGGTTAGGGAATATATTGGATATATTGGCATATATAAGATATATGTTTCGGACTTGGATGTCCACCTACTGGATCTATAAATTGGATGGGATCCAATTGATCTTAGAGATCTACCTAGTTAATTATCATACAATTTGTTGGCCAAAGTCAAGATTGTGTGTTATTTAACGGGATCCTAGCCCACTAGGAAACAAGGTTTCCCGAGTACTCCACAGAGGGTTAGAGGCTCGCCGAAAAATAGTGGGAGGCAAGTATTAAATTTGCAATATTCGTTTAGATACTTGCCATACGCACTCATTACAAATTTTTCGTCAATATAAATTAATATATTAGTTGGTCTAATATTTAATATTATTTTAATTAAACAGTTGGACTGTATTCAAACTATTTCAATTAATAGTTGATTTTATAATTTGATTATAGTAATCAATATAATTGAATTTAACCAATTAAATTATATTTGATTATATAGTTAGACTATAGTAATCATTATAATAAATAGTACCTAAAATCGTTGATTCGATAGTTGGACTATTGGAATCAAGATAATTGAAAGATTAGTGTTTAAAACATAATCATGAGTGAAAATGTATTTAAACGACTTTAATTTTCAAATTGGGAATAAAACTTCAGGATAGTCCTGAAAACTGAGAAGTTATTCTATTTGATAGAGTAACATCTTGGGCCTAAACCCGGAGTTAAGCAAATAGTAGAGCATGATCTTTGGAAGATTCATGTGATGATAAATTTAGTGCTTAATCCATTAAGCTTTCCAAATAGACTCCTTAATTTCTTAATCAGAACTAAGGATTAGATCCTTATAGTATGATAATGAAATTGAAGGATCTTCATAGATCTATTCTTAGATCTTAGAAGTACAAATTGTAATAGAAAACTCTTGGAGAGTTAATGGCTATACACAAGGAGACAAAGCCAGAGTTTGCAATAGGCAAGAAGCGCAAGGCGCATCTTACTTCGATATTCTAGAAGGTCAAGGCTTGGCCAAAGGCTTCTGGGGTGTGGAAAAGGGGCAAAGGCAAAATCATTATAATCCTCTGGGAATAGAAAGGACATATCCCAAGATGTCTGCCTAAACTGTGGCAAACGGGGTCACGGAAGCGTGACTGCCGTATGGACAAGGCAGACATGAAGGAAGTGAAGACGGTGCAAGGCTCCGACTTCAAATATGTTTGTCATAAACATGTTCGCTACTGGTTTCAAAATTGGATTTTGATACTAGATGTGGTACATAAATATGTACTGGTGTGCAGAATCTGCTAAAAAGCAGGATACTGACTTCAGTTGAGATTTACCTACGAATAGGAAACGGGAGGAAAGTCAATGTTTTAACCGTAGAAACCTAAGTTTAGGAACTACCCTTCGGGTATGTACTTGAATTAGGAAACTGTTACAATGTAACTAGTTTGACTAGGAACATTATCTATATATCAGGGTTTAACCCGTTGCGGGTATACCTTTATATTCTAGAACACTAAAGTGTTTTATTTTATAAAGATGATATTGAGATAAACACATTAAATGTGAATAACAATATTTATATTTTGAATATAAATAAATCTCAAACGTATAACATGACAAACAAATAGCTCAAACTGATTTAATCAGTTGAGACTTATTTGTTGCATTGTTGTCTGGGACACAATTAAACAAGACTCGTATATCCACACTTTTGAAGAGTGGATACTAGGACGGATTTGATTCTATTCAAATAATGTCTACGAATCTAGTTTATTAGGCAAAGTGCTTATAACACCTTTTACTTGGTAAAAGTGTAAATGACACCGATCTGTTAGCCCTAGTTCATAGTGAAGTAAGTGGGCTCATGTATAGTTAGGCTAGAGGTGGATATGAACACTTTGTAACCTTTACGGATGTGGCATCGCATTATGGTTATGTGTTTATTTTTAAACATGAATCGAAAACTTTTGATAAATTCAAAGAGTTTCGACACGAAGTAGACAGACAGATCGGCTAAAGTATTAAACCGTCACGGTTAGACCATGGTGGAAAATACTTAAGTAATAAGTTTATCATATACTTGAAAGAGTATAGTATTCTTTCAATGAGGACTCCTCCCGGAACACGTTATTTTGACGGTGTGTCCGAACAGAGAAACTAAATTTTGTTGGACATGATAAGGTTAATCATGAATCGCTCTAAGCTACCATTTCCTTCAAGGATACACATTAACAGTGCAAAACTTATTTTGAATAAGGTTCCATGAAAATATGTTTGACAGAATTCATATTAGATATGATCAGGAAAGAAACCGGGTTTTCTCATTCCTGTAGATTTGGGAATGCTGGGCATACGTTTGGATGATACCAAACTAGAACCCAAATCGGATAAGTGCCTAAGTTGTGGGTTATCCTAGGGAAACCAAAGTATAGTCTTATACAACTCACAAGAGAACAATGTAATTGTTGCTCGCCATGCGGTTTTCCTAAGAGGAATACCGATATGCAGTGGTAAGTGGGAGGAAAGTAAAACTAGATGAAAATTAGAGTAATACTGTTCCAGGCACCGATTCCTTAATGGAACACAAATAGTTCATCAAGGATGAAACTATTCCAATAATCTTCGAATACACAAGAACCGCGCAAGTCAGAGAGAGTCAGTAAACAACCTGAGAGGTATGGGTTTCTGATCTCTCCTCATAAAGATGTCAATCTTATTGAGGAATATGAACTGACTACGTATGAGGAAGTTATACAAGGTATCGACTCCCTATTATGGCAAAGTTCCATGAAGTCCGAAATGGATTCCATGTATATCAACTAAGTTTGGACACTAGTTGATGTACCAGAAGGCATTGTGCCTATTGGTACTATATAAGTCTTCAAGGAAGACATACATGGAAGGCAACAAACCAACGTACTAAATTGGGCTTGTAGCAAAAAGGTATCGTTATCAACATTGTGTCGATTACGACGAAACCTTTTACCTGTTGTCATGGTTAAATCCATTTGGATAATGCTTGCCAATTCTGAATGTTTCATTTATGAAATATGCCAGCAGGAATGTCAAAATCGTTTTCCTTAACGGAAACCTTTTGGAGGATGTTTATAACATCCTGACGGTTTTGTCGTACCAAAACAAGAAAACAAGGTTTACGAGTTAATTCGATCTATGGATGGATTGAAGCAAGCATAGCATTCTTGTTATTATCGTTTTGATGTAATCATAATTGTATATGATTTAATTCAAAATGAAAATGATTCTTGTGTATATAAGGAGGTTAATGGGAGCGCACTGACAATGAATGTCCTAAATAATGATGATATATCATTTTTTAGAAATGATATTCCCATAATACAATCGGTGAAAGCTTGTCTTTCATGAAAATTATCCGTAGAATTCTTGGGAGAGACAACCTTTATTCTAAGAATAAAGATCTACTAGGATAGATCTAAAGGTTGTTAGCACTCTCTGAGTACTCGTGCATTGAAATAAATGTACGCGACCTAGTGTCTCATACGCTTTGAGCATATGGAGTCACAATCAGGCCAATCCAAGTGATAGTCACTGGATTGATTTTAAGAACATCCTTAAGTATCTTAGATAATCCAAGGATACTTTCTTATACTATGGAGAATGAGAACTTGAAGTGACGGGGTTCACTGCTGCAAGTTTCCTAACCGATAAAAACGACTATAAATCGTAAGAACAGTACTATAAAGTTTGAATAGCGGAACAATGAGCTGGAAATCTTCCAAGCAAGATACTGTTGCCGAATAAACAAAAAAAACGGAATATTGCTACAGCTGAGGCAGCACTAGAAGCCTTTTGGATTGATAATAATCCTAATCAGATTAGGAGTAGTTCTGTTAGCAGCTGAGCTAGCTACAGCACAGGCTAAAGAATTAATGGTCTCATCAACGATCCAGATAAATACTTCAATATTCATCTGATTCATTCGGATCATACATCGTGGTGATGTGATGATCGAATAAATCGCATCAGATGATAACACCGAAAATCCGCTGACGAAAGCATTTCCTCCGCAGAAGTTTGAGCGAATCATACATAGTTCGGGTGTAGGACACTTGAGTGATTGGCTATAGGCCAAGTGGGAGATTGTTGGACAATTATGACCCATAGCATCACTATTTGTACAGATCATGGTGTTGTTGTACAAATTAACTATGTGACAAAGGAAATTGCCCTTTTATCATTTGTAATTGGATTACCTAGATGTATAAATGATGAAAGGTCCATATGATAGTTCCGGATTGAGATGATATGAGACAGTATCAATCCACGAAGGTTTAATCATTAAATATCCCTAGTCAGAGTATTATCGAGATTGGACATCGATAATGCGTAAAAGACTAGTATTACACTTGTGTGCGTTGTGGGAGCATAACGACATAGTTCTCATATATTTGGGTATAGGATACTCATGCAAGTGTAATAGGAGGTTGTGTTTACCAATGGTACGGGAACAGCGTCGCTCTGGATAGACCCCTCGGAATTCCATTGGTAGTATGACTATGTGTCTATGGAAGTCCGAATCAGGGTAGGTGTATTTGGTCTTAACCTGAGACTTGCACTGCTAATACTTGCGACAATCAATATACTTTGGTTTTGGTCATCCAGGGCTTTAACAGGTTCTGTGTACGCCTCTTCTGGGCATATTGAGAATCGTAGTGTATTGGGTGTGATGTCAAGACGGAAGTATCACTCCATCATATGGCAGATGATGATCACGTAGGATACGGAACTGGTACTCTTATGTACTGCAGTCATCGGGATAATATGACTAGGTCATGATTATCCGATTATAGAGACTAGTTACCAGAGATTCGATATGTGCTTCGTACGGGGCAAACACAATTCCAGCCCCAGGTATTGCACGTGACATGCGATGCTGGATCGTAATACGCAATACTACGTATACTACGCCTGATATAGATCACATATTCCTAAGAATATTTCTGGAGAATTGGGTAGCCACGGTGCTTTGCTAGAAGCCAACCATGTCTTGTAAATCAGTAAAATCGTAGTACTAGGTACGTACGTGTTCGGATAGTCCGACAACCGGATTTACTGCTAATATATCTGGGGATCTCATGGGTCGCTTCCCGAAGATTCACCGTATGACTATGACTCGCACTTTATTAATCTGGGATTAATTAGAAGAGAGAGAAAATTAATCTGGGATTAATTACGGAGATATTTTATCAGGGATAAAATATTATTTAAAGAGAGAGAACGATTAATTTGGAATTAATCGATAAAATAATATATTCGATATATTAAACGAATTTGGATTTCGACGCGGAATTAAAATTAGATTTTAATTCGGGGAAACGAGTTAATTTATAATTAATTCGTCAGCGACGTGAATAGTAATTTTACTAGGCATAATTATTTAATTAAATTTAATTTAATTACGTCGCAACGGAAAATTCGTTAATTCGGATTAGCGAACCCAAGCCCGGGAGTGTTTGCGGGCCCACTTGCATTTCAAATTCAGGTGCGGCCTACAAGTCACATCAAGCGTCAAATCACTAGTCAATCAATTGATGTGATGTCTAGTCACTTTGAGTGATGTGACAACTTTTCACTTGTGATTGATGGTGGTAGTTGGAGCTTTAATGCTTGTACCATTTTTGTAATTCAAATTTGGTATATCATTAATTGATTTTGGAAAATCAATTAAGTGTATTAGATACACAAACCAACCAACACTTTTTCTTCTCTCTATTCCTCTCCCCAACCTCACGGCATTGTGCCATTTTCTCCCTCTCTCAATTTTCTCTTCCATGGCCGAATGTTCAAGGATGAAGATGGTGATTTTGTGGCAAAAATCACCAAGAGCTAGCTCTCAAAAGATGACATACAAAGGTGATAGGGAAACTTTTCCCATGAGCATGGAATCACCAAATAAAGCTTAGAGCTTGGAGCTTCCATGGAGGTGGTGACCGAAAATCACAAGGAGCACAAAAGAGAGAAAGCTGAGAGCTTCAAGGGAGCATCAGAGGGCTTGTGTTCGACGCATCGCAAATCCGACCATTGTAAGTATGATTCCGACATGCTTCTTTGTAGTATTCACACATGTTTCTTGCTTGAAATCGATCTTAGGACTAATCTAGAAACCCAACAGTTGCACGTCGCGACGCGCAAGGATTTGCGTCGGGACGCGTGGCACAACTCACTTCCAAAACATTTCAAAACCATCACAGTCCCACCTTAGAGTATTAGAGACCACCCTTAGGGTCTTGTATCAGGTCACATGCATACACTGCATCTTATTTTAAACATGATATACTAAGTGACGATATCACAGACTTGGATTGAGAAATTTTAGCCTAGTTCCGAAACTCATCTCATGGTTTGTAATCTAACCAAGTTACCATTTATAGACAATTACATGAATCATATTCTCTTTTGACGAAGCGATACAGCACCAGCCAGATTCCAATCTATGAGTGGACACATTTTTTCTTAAGTTGATTCATTTTATAATAGTTTTGAATATCAAACTTATATTTTCTACAATTAGGGCATTAGCCACGTTTTCTTTTGTATTATATATTATTTAGCATGTTTTGAGAAATGATTTAAAAAATAGATAATTTCAGTATGAGTTTTATGTTTTTCGAGGCATGGGGGAAAAACCCACCTCAGTATGTAACTTCATTCAGTTATGGAATTGACGGATAGAGAACATGTGTACATGTATAGGACTGGGGGACGGCGATACGTAACGCCCTCAGATCATAGTTCAAGACTAGGGATGACAGATGCCCCTATATCCTAGTTTCAGAGCTTGGAGGGTAGCATAGATCCGCACCCCCAGTTCTAGTTCAGTGGCTTGGAGGACGGCGATACGTAATGCCCCAAGACCACTAGTTTCATGGACAGTAGTGGCATGTTTTAGAGGATGGCGATACAAAACGCCCCAAAGTCATGGATTTTCACTTCTGGCTCTAGTAAGCGTATGGGGGGACGGCGATACGTAACGCCCCCATACGTCAAGTTTTTCAAAAAAAAGATCAGTTTTTCAGAAATCAGTTTTTTCTGAAACAGTTCAGATTTCGGAAGTAGTTTTCAGGAAAGGTTTTTAGAAAATAGCATTTTTAGAAAACAACAGTTTTATAAGAAACGTTTAGGAAAGATAAGTTTTATGAAGGGAATTCATATGAGATTTTCAGAAAAGAATTTTTATACAAGTTGTTTCTAAAGTGTGGTTTTAGAATCAACTGTTTTCATTTTAGTATTTCAGTTTTTATTTTAAACCGTCCACTCACTTAGATCGTACAACGATCTAATCCCCCCCTCCACTCTCAGTTTTCTGGTTTTATATGTGTTCTTGAAGGACAATCTCGGGAGGATGGATACTGATGCAGTCACTAGGGTTTGGAGTCCACCAATCCAAGTCAAAGAGTAAAAGTCCAATTGGAGTCAGTCAGAGTCAAATAAAAGTCTTGTATTAATATTTGCGTTATGTGTAGTCATTGTAAAAACAAGTGTTTATTGTATACAATTATTGTTAATGAACTTGTTTTCCATGTTGTCAAGTTTGGACATCGGTTCCATAAATAAGAATTTGATTGAGAAAAGAGAAATAGTGTAGTTTATAGTTAGAAGGGCAGAGGCTCAGGGGAATAGTACGGCCTATTCGCTGCAGGTAGCATCTTCCAGATCAGGGATGTTACAGTTAAACACTAGTCCATATAATTATCATCAATAAAATCATAATATTCATCTTCTTCTATCCTTTCTGAGCTTGATTGAAGAATTGGTTAATCTGATTATTGTTCAGCATCCCTCAAGTCCATATCAATCAATTCCCTAGTTTATGAATTCAAATCACCAAGTTCATCATCAACCCCTATAGTTTTTTTATTTTCATGCACAGACTGTAGAAAATGGTTTTCTTTAGCGCAGCAGAAGTTGATAATGTGGGCACCGGTTCCGATATGGACCTTTAAAATTTTCTTTGCCTTCTCATTTTCGTTGTAGCCAAAATCCTCCAACATTTGAAGTATAGATTTTGCTCCTTTGATGCAGATGAGTTTCCTTTGATGTTCGACACTTGGATCAACCACCCGATCTTCCGAACTATGACCCGAAACCAACAAACCGAAGTGTGGGCTTCACCCACATAGATCAACTCTAAATGTGTCACAAAATGTGTTTGGCTTTTGGAATATCTTTCAAACACTCTAACAATAATTGTGAATGTTTTAAACTCTCTCTCTTTTCTATCCTTTGCACTTGTGTGAATGAATGGAAATGGTAACTCTTGCAAGTGAGAAGAGATGGTAGAGAATATATTCTTCGGTTAACGGATATTAATAGAAATTCATATAATAAATTTCTTCAGTTAACGGATATTAATAGAAATTCATATTTATCTGAGTCCAGTCCTATATGATCACATCATACAAGGTGCCTTCATTCCCATGTCACCACATGAACGATCCCGGATCAAGGTCTTCATATAAATATATAATGGACCGCAGCTATAGATAAACCACAAATAAAGTACCCTATTTGTTTGCTCTCTATGGACTATTTAGATTACTAACTTTATATTTAAATCCTCTTGTGCATCAAACATACACTAAGTCTGAAGGTACAAAAGTAATCAAGGTAAACAAGACAATTGGACATTATGCGATATAAATCAAACAACTTTAGTAAATGAATAATGCATTTATTATTATTCAATAATCAATTTCGTTTACAATTCATGAATCTCTAGGACATAAATCTCAACAATCTCCCACTTGGACTAGAGCAAATGGGACATGTCATGTAATCCTAAACCCTTTAGGTGACCTTCAAAAACTTTAGCCGATAAGCTCTTTGTAAATGGATCAGCCAGCGTATTTGTAGATGGAATCTGCGTGACAGCGACATCTCCTCTCTGCACTATCTCTCTAATGAGGTGATATTTTCTCTCAATATGCTTACCCCTCTTGTGTCTTCTTGGTTCTTTGGAATTCGCCACTGCACCACTATTATCGAAATAAAGTGTGAGTGGTTTATCCATATCTGGAATAATTTCCAGATCTGCCAAGGACTTACAAAGCCAGACTGCTTCCTTAGCTGCTTCACAAGCTGCTACATATTCAGCCTCCAAGGTGGAGTCAACAATACAAGATTATTTTATGCTCATTCATACTATATCCCCACTAATTATGGTGAACACTGATCCAGACACTACTGCAATAAAGCATAAAGAAGTCGGTTTTTAAACAATGGCTATCGGTTTAGACATCGATTTCAAAAGTGTTTTCTATTCAAGCGTTATTAAAGCTTTCTTCTTTTTAAATCATTTAATAACTGATGTTATAAATGTTTTGAAAGACATCAGATATTCGAAAAGGTGATGTCTTTCGAATTGTCATAGAAATTGGTATTTTTATTAATTTTCGATGTCTTTATATTTGTGAAATGAAATCAGTTTGATTAAAATCGACTTCATATGTATTTGAATAGAAATCGCTTATACAAAATGATGTCTTTAAGTAAAAAAAGAAATCAGTTTTTATTATATCATAACCGTTTCTAAATGTTTTGTCAGCTGATGTCTTAAAATTCATATGCTTTTTTTTATTGCAAACTTAAATGATGCATCATAAAAATCATTAGAACACAATATGATAAAACATAAAATTCATTCAATAAAAATATTTATGAATTTCAATTTGTCCATACAGTTTTTTTCTTTTCATCCTCAATGAAACCCTAAGCCTTAAAATATCACTTGAACAAAGTAGTTGAGCTTTAAAAAATAAAATCAGAAAATCAGAAAATTTAAATTTCATATCTCTGATGCTACAAATTCTGCCCATTGACTTTGCATCCCATCAATTTCTTCTTGTGTGTATGTATTCATTCCTTGAAACTGCAATAATAACGCATAAAAAAATATTAATTAATCATCAATTTTTCATAGGTGATTTTTCAAGTTACACTAACATTCACTTATATAATGGATTCACTTTTGTAGCTCCACATGGCACAAGTTCAATCACAAAACAACAATATTTTTAATAGTAAAATTAGTATTAAACTCTTACCTTTTGCATAACAGATATCTGTAGATCTGCAATGATGTCTCTCATATACTTTAATACATAATATCCACATTCCTTGTTTGTAGGTTGTTTTGGACACTATAACCAATTCAACATATTAATAATTTTATGAAAATAATAAATTGATTAGTTTAGTTAAAATATGTATACCATAACACTCTTCCAAGCTATAGATTTTCGTAACATTCTTTGCTTCTGAGTTGCAAACATTTTTAATGCCCTGCAAAAAATATGCCAAGGAAATATAACACAAATATGTCCCTTATTATTTTATAAAAAAAATAAAAATAAAAAATAAAAAATAAATTACAAGACTTACTTATTGACAATATCTTTAATATCACGACGAACTTCTTCTCGAATTGGATCCAAGAAATAGGCAATGTTATTATTAGGATCCAAAATTACTAACATCCAATGGAACCTATCAATTAATATTAAGTAATAAATGATTTTGTTCATTGCAATTTACCACATCAATATTAAAGTTAAGCAATGATAAAATTAACACTAATGATTGATTGAAAGGAGCAAGAAAATTCCGGTTTGGTTTTGCATCCTCAAGCCTGTCGTCAATTACACGTGCTCTTTCATCTGAAGTTCTACAAACTGAGCGATAAGGTTGGGATCCACAAACGTAAACTTATCAGTTAAGTTGCTCTCCCTCATGAGATTGTACAAAGGCCTAAAAAAGTAACAAAAAATTAATTCTTATTTTTTTCTCTAAAAAGAATATATATTTCAGTAACATAAAAATAGAATTAAACATCACCTTAGGTACACTGTTACACATGTAACACTTATTTCGGCCATACCGCTGAACTGAACTAAATCATATTTTTCAATATTAGCTGTAAACTCATGTCCAAGTATGTCTTTCTCCAAATGTACTTGAATACAATCACTCCATGTCATACATTTCTCGTCAAAACTAATAACAAACTTCAAAGACACAGATGTCTTCCTTGACCATTGAAGTTGTGGCTGTGTCATAACCTCTTCACCTATCTTATCATTTTTCTTGAATTGTTTAGATGATTCCTAATGCTTATAAAAATAAATATTATGGCTTAATAAGATAACTTAAAATAATATGAGAAAAAATGGGATTATATATAAAATTACCACATCGTCAACACATTTAATAAAACAAGTTCTCTCGGCCATGCTACATGTGATCCAATGGCATCACTCATGGTAATTATCTCATCAGCAACAAGAATTGGCAAAAGTGAGATCCTTTTACAGCAATGTCAATAGCCACACAGATATTTTCATTTAACGAAATTCCATGTATTGTGAGATTCAAATCATTAGTAGTCACTATCGTACCTTGAGCTATGATATTGTCTCTTGATCCCACAACAAGCTTACAAAATTCCCCCTTCAAAAATTTGCAATTAAATTTTTAAGATATTTATAAGTAAAAAAAATATAACTAAGTAGATATTAAGGATTGACTCACATTCAAAGATATATCATAACTATCATGCTCGGATTGTGGTGTAGCTGGTTCTTGTGACATCACTTTCATCATATCATGCTTCTTACCTCGACCACGATGTTTAGGGATATCAAAAAATGTTGTTGGAGTAACAAACTGTCCGGCCCCTGTAACTCGTCCTGGATGTTGCGGTGTTGGCAAAGCTTTTCCTAAAATATCATTATTACCTTCAATGGTAATATTGCTTTTTTTTTAGCTTCTTCATTGAGTTCTTTCTGCAAGAACATGATGTTGGTACAATTAAGAATATCCAAGCATGAATTCTCATATTTTACTGTAATTTTGTCAAACTAATAAAAGAAAAAAATTGCTAGTTACTAATTGAGAATGGAACTTACAATAACTCTTACACGACTTAGCAATCCCTCTCCTTCATGTTTTCCTTTCTTATTTTGACGCCCTAGCATCCACAAAATATGGCGATTGATTTCTTCATTGGATTCGTATTCTTCTTGCTACAAGGTTACACTTGAATTTTATTTTGCTGAATCAATATTAGTTTACTAAATAATAATAATAAAAAAGAACAGACTCACCAATTCTTTTTCTAAATTAGCATATCCCAAACGTGAGAGTCGACTTGGATATTGATTATGAAACTGCCTTTCTTTTTTAAGTTGACTCTATACATACATAATAATAATATAATATAATAATAATAATAATAATAATAACAAAAAATCAAATAGTAGTGCAATTAAGATTAAATCTAATTAGTTAACTTTAAAAATTATTTTATACATATGTACATACAACAAATGCTTCTGAACTTCTTGATTTCACAAATGATTCCAATCGAACTTCGAAAGGAACTTATATGTCACCAGAGGTTCCTGTAGTTTATGTGGGTTATCTTTTGATGCTCTTATAAATTTTCTATTAAGATAACTTTTGAAGCCCTTCCATTTACTTCCAGCCGATTGTAAAGTTTCTTTTTGAAAGTTCCATCAACATCAAAAGAAATCTGACAAAAAAATTTAAATTGAATAAAATTTAAACATACGGTATATATATATAAAGGCTTAAGGCAACCAACTCACAAAATAACTTTTTCTTTAGTGCTTTTGGAACTAATAATTAATATTTTCATTTATTAAAAATACTTACTTGTATGCAATCCCATATCTTTTCCTTTAGTGCTTTTGGAACTTTAATCCATGAGTCATGCGTAGTTGGAACCATTGATCTTGCTAGTACCCCTATAAAACTTGCTATTACTTTTGAGTTTTTGCCCACCGGTTGTCCTTTATTGTTGACTTTAATCTCCAATTTATTTCCACTGCTTCTGAATTTTGTAATATATGGCAATTTAGTTGGACCTCTGCCTTTCTTCTCTTTGGACAGTTTCGTGTTCTCTTCCTCATTTGCATATGTCTGATCCATCAAACTACAAAAAAAAAAAAATTTTAAAAAGAACTTTAGAAAAATTAGTACAAATGATATTAGAAAAAAAATTAAACAAATCTTATTATAGGTTACAGAAACTACAACACAATATGCATAATTGATGAATCCTACACTCATAACAGACTTGAAATGAAATATGGAATATACCAAAATAGATAAATATATAAGCACAAAACTAATTGATGTCACTTGGTCAGTATCATGATGTTGTATCATCGATATAAGTACGCTTATTGTCAATATAAGTACCCCCACAATCCGTACGAACATAATTTATACCATTCTCATCCATTTCATCAGGAATATCTGGCATTAAATTACTTAAACTTTCATGGCCAATGATTGTCTCTTCTGGCTCTTCATCTAGAATATTGTAGTCTTTCAAAGAAAGTTCAATAACAGTTGACCATCTTGCATCCTTTTGGTATGCCGCATAAAACACATGTTTTCCCTGTAAAGCCAAAAAAAAGGATCTGATTTATGCCCAATTCTATTAAGATCAACAAACGTCATTCTGAATTTTTCATTTGTGATGCAACCACTACTTTCAACCCAATTACATTTAAACACGGATTCCCTGAAAGAGTTATAATCCAAATCCCATATCTCTTGAATAACTCATTAGAAAGTCATGTCTTGAATTGTTGGTTTTTTATCCTTCAAACTAGCAATTTGCATGGTATTTGCCACCAGCGTTACTCCGTTATTTTGGTGTACACACAATGCATCCTTAACCTTTGTCGAGTAACGGCGCCCATTAATGTCATAACCAGAATATTTTATTACTTCAAACTGTGGACTATGTGCTAGCCATCTTAATGTCTCTGAAACATTACTATTAGTTTGAGTGAGCTTATTTGCAATTTATACAATAATTAAATAAGATAATGTTAGAACTTGAACCCATATTTTTTTTTGAAAAAAAAAGTATATCAAATACTTACTCTTTCATGAATCCAATCAATGAATATTTTGTTGTGCTCATCTTGTAACCATTTGGCATTTTTTGATTTGATGCGATTTTTTTGCCCTCAATGCTCTAATATGTTGTCTATCATATCATAAATAATTTGGTGATAAGTAAAAAATATAATAACTATAAGAGACACTAGAAAAATTAATAAGTTAAATGAAATGAATATGTGCTTACTCAATATAAGGTTGGACTTCTTCGGTATTTTGTAATACAGTGTGATGTGTTTGTTCCCATTCTATCTGGTCAATTGTGTGTACACAACCGCCAGGTAACGGTTTTCCTATTCTTTTATTGAAATCTGACCGAGTAGATGAGATTCCAATGCATTCATATTAGATAAGTACTCTGTGCAGAACTTCACAGCTTCTTATGTCACATAACCCTCGACAATACACCCCTATGGAGAATTACTATTTCGAACATAGCCTTTCAATTCTTTCATATACCGTTCAAATGGATACATCCACCTTAAGTAAACGGGTCCACACAAATTAACTTCCCTAATGAAGTGCACTGTTAAATGGATCATTATATCAAAGAATGCTTTTGGAAAATACTGTTCAAGCATACACAAGGTTACCGCAAGATCGCTTTGTTTCTTTTCCAACTTAGAAACATCAATCACGTTCTTGCATAAAGCATTAAAGAAAAAATAAAATCTTGTAATTGCACACCTCACATGGTCAGGCAAGATAGAACCAATAGCCAGAGGTAATAGCTGTTGCATCAGTGTATGACAATCATGGGACTTAAGACCATATAATTTAAGGTCTTCCATAGAAATATTATTTCTAAGATTTGAAGAATAACCTTCCGGAACCTTCAAGTCCCATTGTGTCTTACAAAATTTTTGTCTCTCCAATCTAGACAGTGTATAACAAGCTGGAGGCAAGTATGTTTTATCTCCTCTCTTCTGCTGTAACAAATTCTTATGATCCAGATGAGCCGATAGGCAATCTTTTGTTTTTCCTGGAATATTTAATAAAGTACCAACAATATTTTCACAATAATTTTTGTCAATATGCATGACATCCAACACATGCCTAATATGTAACGATTTCCAATACTCAAGCTAAAAAAGATAGATTTTTTCTTCCAATAAATCTTTTTCCCACTATCAGCATTTTTAGAATTTTTTTTACATTTCCCGAATGAAAAAGATAACCCTTCAACTGCACTCAGTATTTGATCTCCACCCAAAGGTTTAAGAGCTAAATCAAACTCTTTTTTTCCATTAAATGTCTTTGTCTGTTTCCTATAAGGATGAAACTTTTGCAAAAACCTTATGTGACCGGTGTAACATATTTTTCTCCCATGCTTCAGCCTAGTACTATATGTATCCCCACTGCATATCGGACAAGCCTTATATCCATTAACCATCTGTCCTGATAAATTACCAGATGCTGGAAAATCATTTATCGTCCACAACAATACCGCTTTTAATATGAAAGTCTATTTTATGTATGCATCATAGGCAATTATACCTTGCTCTCATAAGATTTTAAGATCACCAATCAATGGAGCCAAATACACATCAATGTCATTTCCAGGTTGTTTCGGCCCAGAAATTAATAAATTTAACATCATAAACCTTTTTTTCAACCACATCCAAGGGGGAAGGTTATAGGTAACTAATATAACTGGCCAACAATTGTGTCTACTACTGTAGGGGCCAAATTTGGGCCAGAGGTATTTTTGGCTTTTCGTTCCAGACCCTATATCAGTGATAGCCCAATCCCTCCAAACAGTACCCAGAATATACTTGGGCCATAGACCCAATTACCTTCTCAGGCCCACGCACAAAGAGAGGCCTACCAAGCAAACCTTTGGCTTATAGTTACCAAACCTAAAACGTCCAAATCAAGGTTTGTAACTCCTCCCAAATCAAGGCTTGTAACTCCCCCCACGTAGTTAGTCGTTCTAGACACCCAACTGACAAACAATTAATGGAGGAATTAAAGGTGACCTCGAAGGAGTCTATAAAAGAAAAAGATGATTCACTATTGAATGCAGGTATTTTGGAGCCCTAATACTTGAGCTCTCTAAGCTTCTTACTCTCTAAACACCGGCCACCGCCCTCACAGCAATCAACAGAAGTCAAGGTAACATCAAGCCTTGCTCTTCCATTATTTACAGCTCGTCTTCACTACTGACTTGAGCATCGGAGTGCCTACGGCACCCACCACACCGGTGGGCAGTACACCACGCTCATTCTACCTTTGTTTTGCAGCATCGCTAGTGCCCCCATAATATAAATTCTCGATTGTGGACCTTGGCCGAAAACTAGCATCAATAAATTGGCGCATGTAGGACACAGAAACTGGACGACGCATGTTCCAGGCTCTCGGCCCGGTTGGGAGTACGGAGTAGCCCGCGGGGGACTAAACCGGAGAAATAAAATGGAGTCGCCACCCGGTGTGAACCGGGAAAATGAGATTTAAGGCCGCATTCACCCCTCGCAAGGGAATACCTCAAACCGTTGGGTTCAGAATGGTCCCTGACTTATGTCGTTTGTAATGAATGGATTTGTGCAATATTAACCAAGTCTACACAACATGCTTAAGAACAACCTATTAACCATGCATAACAACATCATGCTTAGCAACCTAATCATGCATAAAAATAAATATCATACTAAACGACTACATCATGCTTAGAATCAACCAACTAATCATGCATTAAACATCATACTTAGCAACCTAATCATACATAGGAAAATAAATATCATACTAAACAACCTAATAATGCTCAAGCACAACCAACTAGTCATGCATAAAACTATAACATATTAAACATCCTAATCATGCATAAAGCAATAATAATCTTAAACCACTACATCATGCTTAGAAAATAAATAACGGAAATAAGATAAAAGGGTGCCCTCAGGTCTTACCTTTTTAGTCGCTTTCCGGGTGTGCGTTCCACCGTGCCGGAAGGGATATCGTTTTGCTGTTTTCACTGGTCCGCTGTTTCTACTATTTTCACAGGTTCACTGTTTTCTCTATTTTCACTGATCCACTATTTCCGTTGTTTTCACGGGTCTGTTGTTTCTACTATTTTTGCTGTTTTCTCCATTTCGCTCGTTATTTTCACTCGTCACTTTTTTTGTATTTTTCTTTTTTTTTACTCGCTGTTTTCTCTCTACTTTTAACTCAAATTCTCATTCTCTCTCTTGGTTATTTTTTGTTCACTTTGGGATGATTTGGGCTGTTATTTTGTCGGGGGGCAGTGTTCAGGATGGCTTCACGGCAGTTTTGCTGTTATATAGGGGACTGTTTTGCTCTCGGTGGCTAGGTAAATAAAGGACAGTTCACGTGTGCATGGGAAAGAGAGGAACTGAGGTGTTTCTTTGCATGCGATGGATCACGTGGGCTGCATGAGGATTCAGGTTTACGTGTTTTCTGGTGTGGCAGTGTCTACTTCCATTTGTTGCTGCGTGAGTGGTCGTGTAAGGGACGGCTGTTACGTGTGGGTTGAATTAACGTACATGCTGCGGCTTTGGAGGAGGCAATGGCTTACTGGGAATGGTTGCTGCTCTCGATGGCCTGGCAGTGAGGGTTCTTTGTTTATTGTCAGTGAGCGAGGAGGGTATAAGGAAGAAGAGGATTAATGGCGTGTTGAGTGGACTAGTGCGAGTTGAGGGCTGGTGTTTGTGAGGGCTGTGAGGGGCTGTTATCGTGCATGAATCAAGGCAGTGTGTGGGGTGTATGGCTTCCGGTTTCTTCTTCTGGCTGTGGCCGAGTGGGTGCGGGTCTAGGGCTTAGGGTTCCTTGTTTATGGCGTGAGTTTGCTAGGGTTTTTGTCTTGCCGAGTGAGAGAGAATGAGTGTGTATTGTTTCAGGGTTTTTTGGCATGAGATGAAGGTTGTAGGGGCTGTTGGCGTGAGGTCTTGCGCTGATGAAGGGCAGTACGTGCAATAGGGAATGAAGGTTTTAGGTTTGCCGAGAATAGAGGGTTGTGAACATGAAGGGGTTGAGGACGTGTCGATGGTCTGTGTACGTGGCTTGAGGGGCTGATGAATGGCGAGTGCTGCTAGGGTTTGTGTGGGTAAAAATGTGGCTAAGGGACGTGATTATGGGCGCTTGTGATCAAATACGTGGCTTGTGTTGCTCTCGGTTAATGGTCAAATGGGCAGTTTAGTGAATGTTTGTGGGTGTAACGTGAGGGGGCTGGTGCGTGGCTGTCGGCGAGGGGCTGGTACGTGGCTGAGGGCACGAGAGGTGTTGAGGTTTGTTTAGGGTTGAGCTGCCGAGTGTCTGTAAGAGGGAGAGAGCCGAGGTGAGGGTTTTTAGTTCATGAGGGTATGCGTGTAAAGGAGGGTGGTATATGGTGCGTGAATGTCTTGTGCATGGGGGGGTTGCAGTCAACGTGCCAAAAGGGCAGACTGTGGCGTAAATGGGCTGACTGGCGCATGCATGGGTAACGAGAGTGGGTTGCTTGGCTTTTGTTGCTAGTGTTTTGGCTTGGTATGGGTAGTTGCAAGTTTGTCAGTTGAGTGATGGGTGGTTATTTTTTTGTTATATTTGTTTGGGTTTGAAGGAATGGTTTGTGAAGATGATTCACGTGGGAGTTGTGGTTGTAGGAATGGGTTTTGTTGGTTAGTGTTTGGGGGGAATTATTTGGTTTATGGAATTATTTAATTTGTGTATGGAATGTGTGAAGTGTGTATTTTATTTTGTGTTTTGGTTATTTGTTATTTATGTTAAAATTATTATTTAATTAGTTGGTATTTTTTTTAATGGCTTAATTTTAGTTTGAATTTATTTAATTGGTTGGTGATTTTTTTTTGCATGGAAGTTGAATGGTCACAAGCATGAAAAATTAGATAGAGAGGATAGGCACGAAAAAGAGCGAGGATAAGGTTCCGGGTGGAGGGTAATCTTGAAACGGAAACCTGACGAACAAACCCGAAGCAAAACAAGCGAATTTGATCCACAAAATGTCAATTCTTGACTTTCCCTTTCCGACGACCGCTTTCCGCAACTTCCGCAACTAAAAAGTAGTGCCTCCATACGAGGCTCATCATTGGGCTGGTATGCAAAAATGCAATGCCTACAGTCGCCCCCACTTTGATGGGACTTGTGCAGTGTGTGACAATGATAATTCTATCAAAGTACGTGCAATGTATTTTTACTTAGCTGGCTCGCTAGCTGCCACCTGACTTACCTGTTGCTTCGAACTGAATTGATTTGGTGGTGGGGTACTGCGACCCCTGGGTCTTGTTCCTGAAGTGAGCTGAGGGTCTTGTTCCATGAATTGTAGGTCTTGTTCCCGTGGGTCTTGTTCCCATTTTAAGCTGAGGGTCTTGTTCCCTGGATTGTGTTGAGTTGTGTTGTGGGTCTTGTTCCTGTGCGTCTTGTTCCCATTTTGAGCTGAGGGTCTTGTTCCCTGAATTGTGGGTCTTGTTCCCGATTTGAATTTTGTTGAGGGTCTTGTTCCCTGAACTGAGTTGTGGGTATTGTTCCCTATCTGAATTGTGTTGAGGGTCTTGTTCCCTGAACTGAGTTGTGGGTCTTGTTCCCGATCTGAATTATGGGTCTTGTTCCCGATTTGAATTGTGGGTCTTGTTCCCGTGGGTCTTGTTCCTTGAACTGAGTTGTGGGTCTTGTTCCCAGACTGACACTGATGTGGGCCTCGCCCCAAACTGATATGGGCCTCGCCCCAAACTGATACTGATATGGGCCTCGCCCCAAACTGATACTGATATGGGCCTCGCCCCCAGACTGATACTGATGTGGGCCTCGCCCCAAACTGATACTGATATGGGCCTCGCCCCAAACTGATACTGATATGGGCCTCGCCCCAAACTGATACTGATATGGGCCTCGCCCCAAAATACTGATACCTCGGCCTCGCCCCAAACTGATACTGATATGGGCCTCGCCCCCAGACTGATACTGATGTGGGCCTCGCCCCAAACTGATACTGATGTGGGCATCGCCCCCGACTGATACTGATATGGGCCTCGCCCCAACTGATACTGATATGGGCCTCGCCCCAAAATTGATATGGGCATTGTTTCTGAACTGTGCTAAAATGGGGCTTTATTCCCCTGAGCTTTATTCTCGAACTGTTTTGAAGGTGGGCTTTATTCCCCTGGGCCTTATTCCCGGACTGTGTTAAGATAGAGCTTTATTCCCTGATTATGTTGACTGTGGGCCTTGTTCCCGAACTGTGCTAAGATGGGGCTTTATTCCCCTGAGCTTTATTCTCGAACTGTTAATATGAGGCTTTATTCCTCCGAGCTTTATTCCCGAACTGTACTGAGATGAGGCTTTATTCCTTCGAGTTTTATTCCCGAACTGTACTGATATCGAGCTTTGTTCCCGAACTATTGAGATGAGGCTTTATTCCCTCGAGCTTTTTTCCCGAATTGTACTGACTGTAGGCTTTGTTCCTGTACTATACTGACTGCAGGCTTTGTTCCTGAACTGTACTGAATGTGGGCTTTATTCCTGAACTGTACTAAATGTGGGCTTTATTCCTGAACTGTACTGAATGTGGGCTCTATTCCCGAACTAAACTGGATGTAGGCTCTGTTCCTGAACTGAACTGAATGTATGCTTTGTTCCTGAACTGTACTGAATGTGAACTTTATTCCTGGACTGAGTTGCTGTGGACCTCGGCCCTGGGACTCATCCCCGAAAACTGATACTGAAGCTGATGTGGGCCTCGACCCTGTGACTCATCTCTGAAAACTGATGCTCAAGCTGATGTGGGCCTCGACCCTGGGACTCATCCCCGAAACTGATACTGTAGCTGATGTGTCTCCATACCCGGAGTGCTATACCTGGAAAAGACTGATAGTGATGTGGGCCTCGCCCACAGAGTGTCATACCCGGCAAAGACTGATAGTGATGTGGGTCTCGCCCCCAGAACTGATACTGATGCTGATGTAATGGCTCATTCCCGAACTGTACTGTATGGGATGGTCCATTCTCGAACCGCATTCGATTCTCGGTTTGTTCATTCTCGGACTTTGCTCCATTCTCGGATTTCCATACCCGTCAAAACTGATATTGTATACTTGGAGTGTCATACCCGATAAAACTGATACTGTGTCTCCATACCCGAAGTGTCGTACTCGGCAAAACTAATTCTGACAAAGATGTGGGCCTCGCCCATAGAGTGCCATACCCGGCCGGACTGATCCTGATAAAGATGTGGGCCTCGCCCCCCAGAGTGCTATACCCGGCAAAACTGATTATGAACTGATGTGGGCCTCACCCCCAGGTTGAGATAGGCCTCGCCTTCAAACTGATACTGATGTGGGGCTTCGCCCCCAAGCTGATATGATATTCTACTTCACACATTACACCACCTCTCACGAGATAATATTTAATAGATAGACATATTTTTATCCTCAACGAATGCTTTTACGTCGAAACCGAAGAACCTTCAAAGTACTCGACATACTCAAGTCCAATCATCTGAATGGGTGATCTGAACTAGACTCCTAGTGTGTGTGTGCTAAGGCTCTTTCGCAGCTTGTTCCTTAAGTAGGCCAACTCGATGATTTTGCTTCGGAGAATCGAACCAGTGGCTCTAACCAACCTGGATGTCTTAATCACATTCCGTGATTACTTCCGCATACTCAACATGATATGGTTTTCATCTTTTATTTTTTTTCTTTTGTCTCTTTCTTTTCATTTTTTTTTTTTTTCATTTTTTTTTCTTTTTCTCTTCTTTTCTTTTGCTGACACACCTACCCTTTAAGGTAGCATTCTCCTCATGCTGGTCCTAATACTCGCCCATGGGTAGCTTCACGCTTATCGGTTATAGGTGGTCTATATTTTTTTTCTTTTTTATTTCAAAGACTCTTATTTTTATTTCCAACCATATCATATATCATAGCATCAGTAAACAAGTGTGGACACCCAGGCAAACGGTCATTCACTAATACATCATCTCTTCAACTAGTCACCTCGATAACTACTCAGGTTTCTACTGCTAGGATTCTGTAATCAAGTGCTCGTGAGTCTAACTGAGATCAATCCATTCAGGATACCGGACGAGAGCACGTCTCGCACTTATCATTTCTAGGGTTTCTCCCTACAGCATTCAATGTCATCACCGGACATATGTCTAACTATCAAAGACTTCTCTCACTCAATTTTTTTCATTTTCTTTTCTCTTTTTTTTTTTTTTTTTAATTTTCTCTCTTTTTTCTTCTCTTTTTTTTCACTTTTCATTTTTTTTTTCAACAATCAATATAGAACACAAACTTTACAAACTTTTAAATAGCTCTCATGCCTGTAATACATGGTCAGTTGGAAACGTCACCAATTAATATCAATGTCCAATCTGCGCTTCTTGTCATGATCACTATCAGTCCAGTCCAATTTGGAGAGGACGGGGTCAAGCTTCGGTTCAAAAGCTAGGACCTGGTCAATCAACTCTTCGGCCTTTGTCGCAGTCAAGAAAATATCTTCCACAGATTTGGTGACGAATTCATGTCTCTTGGCTTCTGCAAGAAACACAAACAGGAAATCGAAGAAGTGCTCAATATTAAGCAACCCGATGGGTTTCCGGTGAACGTTCGCGTGTGCCATGACGCCACTGTAAATATCTTTTCGAATGTACCAAGTCCACCTGGTAATGCAATGAACGCATCTGCAGTATTAATCATTTCATGAATTTGTTCAGACATACCTGACACAATGCGCTCGTCTCCATTTGTCGGCCCGATTAACCTTTCTTCTGCCAAAGGTCTTGGGATGATTCCCAAGACGTGACCGCCACCTTCCTGAACGGCTTTTGAGATTTCTCCCATCATCCCCATACTTCCACCTCCATAAATTAAATTCATATTTTTAGCGGCTATCACTTGTCCCAATTCTCTAGCAGCTTCCAAGAATTCAGGTCTGTTACCAGGGTTAGATCCACAGAAGACACAAATTTTCTTGAATCGTTGCTGTGAGGTTGCTTCCATTTGTTTTCTCTTTTACTTTGGATATATGTCTGATCGTGTTGAGGAGAGCAATGCCGAGCTGAATTTATAGGACCTGCAAAAGAGGTGAACAATAATTGCAATAACGATGGTTAGCTAAACCACAAAAGGAGTCGTCATAAGTCAAAAAGGTTACTGGATTCTGTCTGCGAAAACAACGAGAGAAATCGTGAGATGTCAAAAAGTTGTGGAATCGTTCCACGAAAATAACAGAAAATAACAAAGGAGATCGTGATATGTCAAAAAGCTGTGGATTCTTTCCACGAAAATAACAGAAAATACCAAAAGAAGTCCTAAAATGTCAAAAAGTTGTGGATCCCTTGCACCTCAACATGTCATGAAAGGTCCCAAAAGTTATGGATTCTGTCTACAAAATTTCCAAAACAAGTCACGAAAGGTCAAAAAGTATGGATCATACTTACGAAAATAACAGAAAATAACAAAGCCAAAGCAATAATTAAGGTAAAGGAATTGTGTACTCAATACGTTGCTCGCTTGGTATAAATTCATTAAGGTGCGTCTCATGAATTCTTTCCTTACTCTGCCACCACTAATGAATTAGCTCCCATTCTTGTGATTGCCCAACACCATTCCCTCTGTCTTAACATGCTCCGCCTTTGCTTTTGCCTACAAAATAACACACAAAATTAAAAACTCAACAACATGTATACACAAAACATGAAAACAGAAATCGCAACAAAGTGCACTGGTTGCCTCCCTGTTAGCACTAAATTCATCGTCCTCAGCCAGACATGACCGAAATCCATTTGTCAATGTGTCTTTAATGTCACCCTCAGTGCTTGTGTCATCTTTTGCCGCTTTTTTTTTTCTTCTTTATTGAAACCTGCAAATACAAAACAACAGAGTAAAGACGTGTGCATGTAATGTATACGTATGCAAGTGTAGAGGTCCTCCCTATTCATGATGGGTTAGACCCTCATTGTGCTCATTGGCGCCATGTGTTTCCTCCTGCTAGTTCTTCCTTTCTGTTTAAAAACCTGCAAAAACAAAACACCAAACAAGGGATGCAAGTTACGTGTATGCATGTATGCATGGATGAATTTCATATCCCTTTGGGTTAGGTCTTCCGCCAATTCCTTTGGTGACTGCTCAGTCTTCTCTTCCTCAGGCTAAAAACTGCTTCAATATGTTTACATCAATCGACTCGGCGAACTCATTCTCTTTCAAGTCTGACAGTTTTACTGCTCTGTTTCCCAATTTATGAATGACTATACTGTCTTTTCTGCTTACTTCTTCTGAGGATTCCCCTATGATCTTTCCATTTTGATTGTACAACTTTCTGTTATCGGCTATATCGGGTACGGTCAAACTGGCCACAACATTAGTCAGAACTTATAATATCTCAATAATTTCAGTTACTTTAATCTCCAATTGATCCAAGCAGGATCTCTCGTTTGCTAATTTGCTCATGTTGACTGACGGTCTCTTGATGAGTCTCTCTGCTTCCCAACCCGACGGGAATCTATGATGGCTTTTAAGACACAAAAGGGTTAACATGATGCGTGTATGCATAAAATGCGTGTGATGCGGAAAATACATATATAAGTTGGCCTATCATCATTTTAAAGCATTCAATCACATCATTGCGCGGTGCAAACTTGTCCCTGTTGAAAAGGCCCAAGAAGTTCATACTTTTGTGATAACATAACTAAACAACTTCAAATGATAAGATGCCCAAATACAAAATGGCCCATCGGCATTTTAGAAGCTTTTGGCCCAAATGTCAAAGGACACGAACTTGTCCCAGTTTAAATGGCCCAACAAGTTCATATCTCTTGACAAGAGGTCCAACAATCCAAATGACGATGATCCCAAACACAAACATAAAGAAATATTTCTAAGGGTCATACAATTAAGGTTCATATGTAGGTTTAAAAGAATGTAAACAAAGGCTCCGCTGACGAAGGTTTGCTCACAACTAGTACTCCCACTCAAGAGTTCGAGCGACCAAGTGAGGGTACCTTTTTTATACCTTACGGTACGTGCCAACGAGTTACGGTGTGTGACTGACTGTCAAATGGATTTCCCGTTGTAGATTCCCCAGAGGGAGGGTGGAGCGAGGCTCTCTTAAGTACCCAAGCCCCTTAGGCTCTTATCGCTTGGTGTCAGGAATAAACAACGAGTCCTCCAAATTAGTCTATCACAATGAGCTACGGGTGAATGATTATCCAGGTGCCTTCACAGCTTTTCCTTATAGAAAGGTAGTGAGTGAAGGAAGACACCAAACCATCACCTAGCCTTAAAAATGTCTTTGATTAAACTCCCTCTAAACCCACAGTAGACATGGTTAATTTAAAGCACAAATCACAAACATTACAATACATTATTTCGGGGCCGATTCTCTATCCCCAGTGGAGTCGCCAGACTGTAGGACACAGACATGGACGACGCTGTTCCGGGCTCGCGGCCGGTTGGGAGTACGAGTAGCCCGCGGGGGACTAACCGGAGAAATAAAATGGAGTCACCACCCGGTGTGAACCGGAAAATGAGATTTAAGGCCGCACTCACCCCTCGCAAGGAAGACCTCAAACCGTTGGGTTCGGAATGGTCCCTTACTTATGTCGTTTGTAATGAATGGATTTGTGCAATATAAACCAAGTCTACACAACATGCTTAAGAACAACCTATTAACCATGCATAACAACATCATGCTTAGCAACCTAATCATGCATAAAAATAAATATCATACTAAACGACTACATCATGCTTAGAAACAACCAACTAATCATGCATTAACATCATACTTAGCAACCTAATCATACATAAGAAAATAAATATCATACTAAACAACCTAATAATGCTCAAGCACAACCAACTAGTCATGCATAAAACTATAACATATTAAACATCCTAATCATGCATAAAGCAATAATAAACTTAAACCACTACATCATGCTTAGAAAATAAATAACGGAAATAAGATAAAAGGGTGCCCTCAGGTCTTACCTTTTTAGTCGCTTTCCGGGAGTGCATTCCACGGTGCCGGAAGGGATATCGTTTTGCTGTTTTCACTGGTCCGCTATTTCTACTATTTTCACAGGTTCACTGTTTTCTCTGTTTTCACTGATCCACTATTTCCGCTATTTTCACCGGGTCGTTGTTTCTACTATTTTTGCTGTTTTCTCCATTTCGCTCGTTATTTTCACTCGTCACTTTTTTTGTATTTTTCTTTTTTTTTACTTGCTGTTTTCTCTCTCTGCTTTTACTCAAATTCTCATTCTCTCTCTTGGTTATTTTTTGGTCACTTTGGGATGATTTGGGCTGTTATTTTGTCGGGGGGCAGTGTTCAGGATGGCTTCACGGCAGTTTTGCTGTTATATAGGGGACTGTTTTGCTCTTGGTGGCTAGGTAAATAAAGGACAGTTCACGTGTGCATGGGAAAGAGAGGAGCTGAGGTGTTTCTTTGCATGCGATGGATCACGTGGGCTGCATGAGGATTCAGGTTTACGTGTTTTGTGGTGTGGCAGTGTCTACTTCCATTTGTTGCTGAGTGAGTGGTCGTGTAAGGGACGGCTGTTACGTGTGGGTTGAATTAACTTACATGCTGCGGCTTTGGAGGAGGCAATGGCTTGCTGGGAATGGTTGCTGCTCTCGATGGCCAGGCAGTGAGGGTTCTTTGTTTATTATCAGTGAGCGAGGAGGGTATAAGGAAGAAGAGGATTAATGGCGTGTTGAGTGGACTGGTGCGAGTTGAGGGCTGGTGTTTGTGAGGGCTGTGAGGGGCTGTTATCGTGCATGAATCAAGGCAGTGTGTGGGGTGTATGGCTGCCGGTTTCTTCTTCTGGCTGTGGCCGAGTGGGTGCAGGTCTAGGGCTTAGGGTTCCTTGTTTATGGCGTGAGTTTGCTAGGGTTTTTGTCTTGCCGAGTGAGAGAGAATGAGTGTGTATTGTTTCAGGGTTTTTTGGCGTGAGAGGAAGGCTGTAGGGGCTGTTGGCGTGAGGTCTTGTGCTGATGAAGGGCAGTACGTGCAATAGGGAATGAAGGGTTTAGGTTTGCCGAGAATAGAGGGTTGTGAACGTGAAGGGGTTGAGGACGTGTTGATGGTCTGTGTACGTGGCTTGAGGGGCTGATGAATGGCGAGTGCTGCTTGGGTTTGTGTGGGTAAAAATGTGGCTAAGGGACATGATTATGTGCGCTTGTGATCAAATACGTGGCTTGTGTTGCTCTCGGTTAATGGTCAAATGGGCAGTTTAGTGAATGTTTGTGGTGTAACGTGAGGGGGCTGGTGCGTGGCTGTCGGCGAGGGGCTGGTACGTGGCTGAGGGCACGAGAGGTGTTGAGGTTTGTTTAGGGTTGAGCTGCCGAGTGTCTCTAAGAGGGAGAGAGCCGAGGTGAGGGTTTTTAGTTCATGAGGGTATGCGTGTATAGGAGGGTGGTATATGGTGCGTGAATGTCTTGTGCATGGGGGGTTGCAGTCAACGTGCCAAAAGGGCAGACTGTGGCGTAAATGGGCTGACTGGCGCATGCATGGGTAACGAGAGTGGGTTGCTTGGCTTTTGTTGCTAGTGTTTTGGCTTGGTATGGGTAGTTGCAAGTTGGTCAGTGGAGTGATGGGTGGTTATTATTTTTGTTATATTTGTTTGGGTTTGTGAAGGAATGGTTTGTGAAGATGATTCACGTGGGAGTTGTGGTGGTAGGAATGGGTTTTGTTGGTTAGTGTTTGGGAGGGAATTATTTGGTTTGTGGAATTATTTAATTTGTGTATGGAATGTGTGAAGTGTGTATTTTATTTTGTGTTTTGGTTATTGTTATTTTGTTTAAAATTATTATTTAATTGGTTGGTATTTTTTTAATGGTTAATTTTAGTTTGAATTTTTTAATTGGTTGGTGATTTTTATTTTGCATGGAAGTTGAATGGTCACAAGCATGAAAAATTAGATAGAGAGGATAGGCACGAAAAAGAGCGAGGATAAGGTTCCGGGTGGAGGGTAATCTTGAAATGGAAACCTGACGAACAAACCCGAAGCAAAACAAGCGAATTAGATCCACAAAACGTCAATTCTTGACTTTCCCTTTCCGACGACCGCTTTCCGCAACTTCCGCAACTAAAAAGTAGTGCCTCCATACGAGGCTCATCATTGGGCTGGTATGCAAAAATGTAATGCCTACAGCGCCCACCATGGGGCCTTAGCGATTTATAGCAGGTAAAGATTTCTCAGTCTATAATTCTTAAAACACAGCCATTCATGTCTTCTAGTAGTTAGCAGACACCAGATCATGTGTCTACATAGCTGGCCATACTCCAAGAACGATTACGCACATTAGAAGAAGAGAATCAAGCCATGCAAAGCTCCAACACAACCCTCCAGAAGCAACTGGAGTAGATCTCTTCAACTTCCCAACAACGTGATACTCCAGACAATCCCAACAATCATATAATCCTATCTAATCTCTTGGGGGCATTCAATGATGCGGCAAGTGATGATCTGCCACCAAACCACCACCCTCAAAACCATCCAAGAAATGAACCAATTTCCACAGTCGACCAAGCACAACAAGTCGCTTCCAACATGCGCAAAGAAATGTTAGAATTTAAAGAAGTAATTTTATCCAGCCTCCCCGATGTCAGGCTACCAATAAGGAAAATTCGGGCCGGAACAATTTCTGATACTCCATTTTTGGAGACCATCACTTCCATCAAACTACCAAGGAACTTCAGTCCTCCATATATGAAGATGTATGATGGATCAACTGACCCAGACGACCATGTTGTCCATTATAAATATAAAATGATGTCAACGGGTCTGGCCCCTCACCAATGGGAGGCTGGAATGTGCAGAGGATTTGGAGAAACATTAGATGGTCATGCCTTCACCTGGTTCATCAATCTCCCATACAGATCCATCGAGTCTTACCAACAGCTACCAAACAAATTTATGGAGCATTTTACAAGTTCTTGCAAGCTTGAGAAGACCACCAATGACCTCAATGCCATCCAGCAACGGAGAAGGGAGTCCTTACGAAGCTACGTGGCTCGCTTCAATAAAGAGAGGAAAAAAAATCCCAGATAGCCATCAGCCTACTGCAGTGGAAGCATTCAGAAATGGATTACTTTCATAAAGTGGACTCTACAAAAAGTTCACTAAATTTTGATGCTACACAATGGATCAAGCTATGGCTCTGGCTCACATTGAGATTAGGTGGGAGGAGGATAAAAGGAACAATAAGAGAGGAAACTCCACCAACCATCACAATGAAATAATCTTGAATCTTCCCAAGCGACCTAATAAATGATGTGCTAGTAATATATCTTAATAAGGTGTCACTTGATGCGATTAGACCACCAAAAAGAGCCATAGGCCACCCATTGTCACCATGGGGACATCATAGCTTCCCAAATAAGTATTCATTGGTTACTTTAAAAAAATAAAAAAATTATCCTTCTCAAAACTCCAACTTAGGGAGAAACCCATTTGCTCCAAACGACAACATAATCCATCATCCGGAAAAATCGACGTACTTCTCTCAGTCGACTAAGAAAGGAACAAGATGCTTCCCTCCAGTAGAACCATTTTTTCTACCACTCATCCCATACAATGAAGCAATATATCTGGCTTGAGTTGAATATCCCAATCGACACTACGTGTATAAAGACTTGGCATGGACGTCCTAGTCGACACTACGTGTATGGATACTTGGCATGAGGAAGATGTCCCAATCGACACTACGTGTATGAAGGCTTGGCATGATGAGGATGTCCCAATCGACACTATGTGTATGAAGACTTGGCATAAGGAAGATGTTTCAGTCGACACTATGTGTATGAAGAGTTGGCATGAGGAAGATATCTCAGTCGACACTACATGAAAGAAGATTCCGCATGAGGAGGATGTGTCAGTCGACACTTCATGTATGGAGACTCGGCTTGAGGAGGATGTCCCAATCTACGCTACATGTATAGAGACTCAGCATGAGGCATATGTTCCAGTTGACACTATATGAAGGAAGATTTGGCATGAAGAGGATGTGTCAGTCGACACTACATGTATGGAGACACATCTTGAGGAGAATGTCCCAGTCGACGCTATATGTATAGAGACTCAGTATGAGGCATATTTTCCAGTCGACACAACATGAATGAAGATTTGGCATGATGGGGATGTGTCAGTCGACACTACATGTATGGAGACTCAGCTTGAGGAGGATCTCTCAGTCGACACTACATGTATGGAGACTCAGCATGAGGAGGATGTCTCATTCGACACTACACATGTGAAGCTTGGCACTTGTTAAGGATCTCAGTCGACACTACACGTGTGAAGCTTGGTACTTGTTAAGGATCTCAGTCGACACTACCATGTGAAGCTTGGCACTTGTTAAAGATCCCATTTGATACTATATATATGATCTTGTAGAATGAGGAATGAACACCCTTGTTTACCTTTGTCAAGTCTTGTAGAGTAAGGATTGTAGAATGAGGAATGAAGACCCCCATTGACCTTTGTCAGGTCTTGTAGAGTGAGGATTATAGAATAAGGAATGAAGACCCCCATTAAACATTGTCAGGTCTTGTAGAGTGAGTGTAGGACACAGAAATCGGCAACGTTGTTCCAGGCTCGCGGCCCGGTCGGCAGTACGGAGTAGCCCGCGGGGGACTCAATCGGAGAATAATGGAGTCGCCACCCAGTGTGAACTGGGAAATGATTTAAGGCCGCACTCATCCCTCGCAAGGGAAGACCTCAAACCGTTGGGTTCGGAATGGTCCCTTACTTATGCCACTTGTAATGAACGGATTCGCGCAATAATATAACCAAGTCTACGCAACATACACATGCAAGAATAACCTATATCTAAGTTTGCATACAACCTATATCTAAGTTTGCATACATAGGAGTAAAACCTACATCTAAGTTTGCATGCATAGAAGTAAAGAAAATAAAAGCAAGCACGCAATCTCATGAACACATTAAGTTGATAAATGCAGAAATATAAATAAATAATAATTGTCTAAACATAAACATTGAAGAGATACAATTAAGTTCCTTACGCGAAAGAAATAACTAAATCATGCATGGAGATAACGTGCTATTTCTAATGAACCATGGATAAACACAAGATTAGATAAAATGAAATATGTGTGTTTCTCAAGTAGTACGTGGAGTTGTATCCCAATTTTAGACCGCACTACCGTACATTCAGATTCGGCTACGGAATTTGCGTTTGGGTTTCCATGTGATATACCACGAGAGATAGCACAAAATCATTCATCCAATAATAATAACATACATGAACCAACAATATGCATGTGAAGAAATACTAATAAATAATTGAAAAAGATGAACGAGAGTAAATAAAAGGGTGTCCTCAGGTCTTACCTTTTAAGTCGCATCTTGGAAGTGCGTTACGCGGCCGTCAGAAGGGTTAATGCTCTACCACTCCTCCGGTTCACTGGTTCAATATTTTCCTTCGTTGCTTCACTGTTTTAGGCTGTTGTTTTCTCTGTTTTTGCTGCTATTTCTGGTCATTTTTTTTGTTACTGTTTGTGGTAATTTGGGGCTATTTTGGGTGACTATTTTTAAGGTTTGGGGACTGTTTTGGTTGCAATTTTTTCGGTGGTTTAAGGGACTGTTCTGGGGACTGTTTTTGGTAATTGAGGGTGCAGTTTGGGGCTGTAGTTTTGGTAATTGAGGGTGCATTTTGGGGTTGTGTTCGGTGACTTAAGGGTGCAGTTTTTGGGTTTTTTTCGGTGGCTGGTTGTGCAACTTTCGATGGCTTTAAGGGTTCATTTTGGGGCTATTTTGCCGTAGTACAAGGTTTGTTTAGGGACTACAGTTTGCGATAATGGAGGGTTGTTTGATGGACTATTTTTACGGCAATGGAGGGCTAATTGGGGGGTGTGTTTCACGGTAGTGGAGGGCTAATTGGGGACTATGTTTCACGGTAATGAGGAGGCTCTTTTCTTGTGTCTTGGGCGTGAATGTGCTAGGGGGTTAAGGGTTTGGTTTGTGCTCCTTTTTATAAGAAAGGGTTAGGGTTGTCCTTATTTGGGTAGGAAAGAAATCATCCAATCATGGGGGGTATCTTCAATTAGTGTGTTATTAAGGAAAATATCTATTCAATTTAGGAAGGTGATTTGTTTTAGTTTAGGAAAGGGATTTATGGGATTTTATTTGATTTATTTAATTTAGGCATGTGATTTATTTAAATTATGAAGGTGATTTATTTAGATTTTAACATGTGTTTAATGTGTTGGATATTTTTGGAGAGGATTTGGTGGGCCTGGGCGTGTGGAGTTTGGATCTTTGGTGGGCTTGGGCGTGTGGCTTGGTGTGGGTTACGGGGGTTTTGGGCCGAGGATAAATTTTAAAATAGGGGTCCATCGAGCGAACCCGAGGCTAAACAAACGAATTAAGTCCAACAAGGTATTGATTTTTGGAATTTTCCCTCCCGACGTCCGTTTCCCATGACTTCCGCAACTTATCAGGTAGTGCCTCCATATGAGGCTCGTCATCGGGCTCTATGTAAAAATGCAGTGCCTACAGCACTTTGATGGGACTTGTGCGGTGTGTGACAGTGACAATCCTATCAAAGTTATGCATGCATTTTTACTTATCTGGCTCGCCAGCTGCTGCTTGACTTACCTGTTGCTTCGTACTGAGTTGATTTGGTGGTCCCCTTCCAAACCATGCTCCATTCTCGGAGCGCCATTCCCGGCATGCTAAACCTTATTCCCGAGGTGTCGCGTTTGTGATAGTTGTGGTCCCCTTCCGAACCATACTCCATTCCCGGAGCGCCATTCCCGGCATGCTAAACCTCATTCCCGAGGCATCGCGGTTATGATAGTTGTGGTCCCCTTCCGAACCATACTTCATTCCCGGAGCGCCATTCCTGGCATGCTAAACCTCATTCCCGAGGCGTCGTGGTTGTGATAGTTGTGGTCCCATTCCGAACCATGCTCCATTCCCGGAGCGCTATTCCCGGCATGCTAAACCTCATTCCTGACGCGTCGCGGTTGTGATAGTTGTGGTCCCCTTGCGAACCATGCTCCATTCCCGGAGCGCCATTCCCGGCTTGCTAAACCTCATTCCCGAGGCGTCACGGTTGTGATAGTTATGATCCCCTTCTGAACCATGCTCCATTCCCGGAGCGCCATTCCCGGCATGCTAAACCTCATTCCCGAGGAGTCGCGGTTGTGATAGTTGTGGTCGTCTTCCGAACCATGCTCCATTCCTGGAGGGCCATTCTTGGCATGCTAAACCTCATTCCCGAGGCGTCGCGGTTGTGATGGTTCATTCCTGAATTGTGCTCCATTCCCGGAGTGCCATTTCCGGCATGGTAAACCTCATTCTCGAGGCATCACTGATGTGATGGTCCATTCCCGAACCGTGCTCCATTCCCGGAGCGCCATTCCCGGCATGCTAAACCTCGTTCCTGAGGAATTATTGATGTGATATTCCATTCCCGAACCGTGCTGTATGAGAAGGGGCAGACTGGTCGCCCCAAACTTGGTTTATCTTTCTGTCTTTTGCTGCCTCATCAGGTCAGAGTGGATCCCATGATGTGATGTTGCATACCAACATACTATATTGCCTTTTACGAGATAATCATGATAGCTACACATATTTTCGTCCTCAAAGGATGTCTAGTGTCGAAACCAGAGAACCTTCAAAGTACTTGATACAACTCAAATCCGACCGTCTGAATAAATGATCTGAACTAGACTCCCAGTGTGTGTGTGCCAAGGTTCTTTCACAGCTTGATCCTTAAGAAAGCCAACTCAAAGATTTCGTCTCGAAGTATGGGATCAGTGGGTCTAACCAACGTAGATGTCTTGATCATGCTCTGCAATTACTTCCTCGTACTCAATATGATATGGTTTTCTTCTTCTTTTCTTTCGTCTCTTCATTTTTTTCAACACACCTACCCTTTAAGGTAGCATTTCTCCTCATGGTGGTCCTAATACTCACCCATGGGTAGCTTCAAGCTTATCGGTTATAGGTGGTTTATATTTTCTTCTTCAGAGACTTTTCTTTCGTTTCCAACCATATCACACATCGTAAAATATGTAAATCAGGATGGACATCTAAGCGAACGGTCATTCACTGATCCGCCATCTCTTCAACTAATCCTCTCGTCGACTACTCAGGCTTCTAATGCTAAGATCCTGTAATTAAGTGCTCGCGAGTCTAACCGAGATCAACCACTCAAAATATTTGATGAGAGCACATCTCGCACTTATCGTTTCTTAGGCTTCACCCTACAGCAAACAAGTTCATCACCGGACATATGCCTAACTATCAAGGACTTCTTCTTCTTTTTTCACTCCACCAGAACTCTTCATTTCAACTGATGATAGTATAGGCCTCGCCCCCTGGGATTCATTCCCAAAAACTGTTAGTGATGTGGGCTTCGACCCTGGGATTCCTTCCCGAAAACTGTTGGTGACATGGGCCTCAACCCTGGGATTTATTCTCGAAACTGATGCTGGTGTGGGCCTCAACCCTCGGATTCATTCCCGAAACTGATGATGCTATGTTGCTGCTTCTGGTTGGCTTGCATTGGCTGCTTTCTCCTTTTCTTCTTTGAAACCTGTGCATACAAAACGAAATAAAGCACACAAGAAAAAATGCAAGTACGTTACGTGTATGTATGCATGCAGGGATGAATTTCCTATTCCGTTGAGTTAGGTCTTTCGCCAGTTCTCCCGGTGACCGCTCGGTCTGCTCTTCCTTAGGTAAAATATTGCTTCAATCTATCCACGTTGATTGGCTCAATGAACTCATTTCCTTCCAAATCTGACAGTCTTACTGCCTCATTTCCCATTACTTTCTTGACTATGTAGGGTCCTTCCCAGTTGGGTCTGAACTTTCCTCTCGGGTCTGTCATCTACGGCTTTGACTGCTTAAGTACCAGATCACCCTTTCTGATCTTAGTAGGACGCACCTTCTTATTGAATGCTCAGGCCAATCTCTTCTGGTATAACTGCATATGATGTAAGGACTTCATCCTCTTCTCATCCAGCAATGCTAACTGTTCAAATCTCTGCAAGGTCCATTCTTGTTCAAGTAACTCTGCTTCTGCTAATACCCGCATGGACTGTATCTCTACTTCCACTGGTAATACTGCTTCCATGCCATAGACCAGAGAGTAAGGCGTGGCTCCCGTTGCTGTTTTCACATAAGTTTTGTACCCCCACAGGGCGTACGGTAGTTTATCGGCCCAATCTTTGTAGTTCTCCGTCATTTTGGCTAATATCTTCTTTATTATCTTATTGGCTGCCTCGACTGCTCCATTTGCTTGCTGTCTGTAAGGTGACGAATTGTGATGTCCTATCCCGTACTTCTGTAGCATTGCCTTTGTTTCCCCTTGAAACTGGACTCCGTTGTCTGTTACTACGTGATGTGGCATTCCATATCGACATATAAGGTTCCGGGCTATGAAATTTGCCATCTGCTTTGTTGTGACGTTACGAAATGACTAGGCTTCCACCCATTTTGAAAAGTAGTCTACTGCCACTACTATGAAACGATGTCCATTTGATGCGTGTGGTCAAATCTCTCCGATCATGTCGATTCCCCATGCTGAGAAAGGCCACAGCTCCGACAACCCGTGCAATTCTATGTGCGGTAGATAGTTCAAGTTATTGTGTGCTTGTCAATCGTGACAGTGCTTCACCAGCTTCGCGCAGTCAACTTCCATGGTCGACCAGTAGAAGCCTTATCTTACAATCTTGCGAGACAAATTCAATCTGTTCATGTGCGGTCCACATACTCCGGTATGTACTTCTTCCATTGCCTTCTGAGCCTCTTCTTTTCTTAAACACTTCAACTGGATGCCATTCGCTTGTCTCTTGTATAGTTCTCCTTCAAACTCACATATTGAGAAGCCAACTTCTGAATGGTTATCCTGTCTTTTATGCTTGCTTCTTCCGGAAGTTCCCCGCGTTCTAAGTATCGTTTAATATCATAGTACCAGGTTTTCCCATCGTCGACCTCTACTTCCAAGACCCTTTCTATCTCGTAAACAGGTCTACTTGTTGTTGTCAACACTAGAGGTCTCATCACCAACTTTTCTGGATTTTACAAATGGGGAGGGCCTGTGCCAGATTCCTGAGGTGGAATAGGTAGGGTTTCAACCGTTCTTCCTTCAATTCCCATTCTTCTTGCATCTGTCGGACTACCAACATCGATTCTCCGTAGACCTCCACATTCTTAGCCTTTAAGGTTATCAATGTCGTTAGTCCGAAGGCGCATGCTTCATATTCGGCCATGTTATTGGTTACTTCGAACATCAACCTTTTGGCCATAGTCAAAGTTTCTCCTTCGAGGGTTACTATCATGATTCCTATCCCGGCTCCTTTGTAGTTTACTGCTCCGTCAAAGTACATCTTCCATCCTTGGACCGTTATTGCTTGGATCTCCTCGTCTGGGAATTCAAACTTGTATTGGTCTCCTTCTATGGGTTGTAATGCTAAGAACTCCGCTACGGCTCGACCTTTGATTACTTTAGAAGTGAGATACTCAATATCAAACTCTGTCAGTAACACCAACCATTTGCCTAACATCCCTACTAGCGAAGGCACTGAATGCATATACTTCAAGGGATACTCTTTTGCTACCACTTAGATCTTGTAAGATTGGAAGTAATGACGCAATTTTTTGGACGCCCACACCACTGCCAAACAGATCTTCTCTACTTCTTGATAGCGGGCTTCGTACGGAAGCATCTTCTTACTGAGGTAGTATACTGCATGCTCTACCCCCGTCTCACCTGCTTGTACCATCATCGCCCCCAACGCTTCAGGTTCTATGGCCAAATACAGTACTAAGGGTTTGCCCGGTCTTGGAGGTTTCAAGACAGGATGTTTCACCAAGTATTCTTTGATCTTGTTGAAGGCTTCTTGGCTGGTCCTTGTTCAATAATTTGAATATAGGCTCGCATACTAACGTCAACTTGGCGATGAACCGACTGATTTACTGAATTTTCCCAAGGAATGCTCTAACTTCTTTTTCTGTCTTCAGCACAGGCATCTCGGTAATCACTTTGATCTTTTCAGGGTCTACTTCTATTCCTCTCATTCCTACCGTGTGCCCTAGCAGTTTTCCCGACGTTACCCCGAACACGAACTTCTTGGGATTTAGTCGCATGTTGTATTTGTCAACTCTTTGAAGGAACTTCTCTACTGCTTCTATGTGTCCGCTTCTTGTCTCCGATTTCACCATCATGTCATCCACATATACCTCAATCTCCTTATGCATCAAGTCATGGAATAATGTAGTGGCAATCCGCTGGTAAGTGGCTCCTGCATTCTTGAGCCCAAACGGCATCACCTTGTAGCAATACGTACCCCACTCTGTGACAAAGGCAGTCTTATGCTTGTCTTCTTCAGCCATAGGGACCTGATTATATCCTTAAAACCCATAAGCGAATGAGTACATGGCAGATAAAGCCGCACTATCAACTAGCACATCTATATGGGGTAAAGGAAAATCATCCTTCGGGCAAGCTTTGTTAAGGTCTCTGTAATCCATGCATATTCTATCCTTCCCATCTTTCTTCGGTACTGGCACAATGTTTGACAACCACTCGGGGTACTTCACTACTTCTAGAAATCCCACATCTATCTGTTTCTTGATTGTTGGACAATTATGACCCATAGCGTCACTATTTGTACAGATCATGGTGTTGTTGTACAAATTAAGTATGTGACAAAGGAGATTGTACTCTTATGATTTGTGATTAGACCACCTAGATGTATAAATTATAGGAGGTCCTTATGATTTGTTCCTGGATTGAGAATGGTATGAGACAGTATCAGTCCATGAAGGATAAATCATTAAAAATCCCTAGTCATAGTATTATCGAGATTGGACATCGATAAATGCTTAAAAGACTAGTATTACACTTGTGCGCGTTGTGAGGGCACACCAGCATAGTTCTCATATATTTGGGTATAGGATACTCATGCAAGTGTAATAGGAGGTTGTGTTTTAGCGATGGTACGGGAAACAGCTTCGCTCTGGATAGACCCCCTCAAAATTCAATTGGTAGTATGACTATGTGTCTATGGAAGTCCGAAATCAGGGTAGGTGTATTTGGTCTTAACCTGAGACTTGCACCGCTAATACTTGGGACAATCAATATACTTTGGTTGCGGTCGTCCAGGACTTTAACAGGTTCTGTGTACGCCTATGCTGGGTATATTGAGAATCGTAGTGTGTTGGGTGTGATGTCAAGACGGAAGTGTCACTCCAGTCATATGGAGATGATGGTCGCGTAGGATACAGTACTAGTACTCTTAAGTACTGCAGTCATCGGGATAATATGACTAGGTCATAGTTATCCGATTATAGAGACTAGTTACCAGACATCCGACATGTGTTTCGTACGGGGCAGACACAATTCCAGCCCCAGACCTAGCACGTGATCATCCGATACTGGACAGAAATAAGTAATACTATGTATACTACGCCTGATATAGATCCTTTATTCCTGTAAGGATATTTCTGGAGAATTGGGTAGGCATGGCGCTTTGCTAGAAGCCAACCTTGTCTCGTAAATCGATAAGAACGTAGTACTAGGTACGTACGTGTTCAGATAGTCCGACGATCGGATTTACTGCCAACATATCCAGCGGTCTCTTGGGTCGCTTCCCGAGGATTCATCGATGATGTATGATTCGAACTTTATTAATCTGGGATTAATTAGATGAGAGAGAAAATTAATCTGGGATTAATTATGGAGATATTTTATCTGGGATAAAATATCAATTAAAGAGTGATAACGATTAATTTGGAATTAATCGATAAATCAATATATTCGATATATTAAACGAAATTAGATTTCGACGCGGAATTAAATTAGATTTTAATTCGGGCGAACGAATTAATTTAGAATTAATTTGTTAGTGATGTGAATAGTAATAATGCTAGGCATGATTATTTAATTAAATTAGATTTAATTACGACGCAATGGAAAATTCATTAATTTGGAATTAACGAACCCGAGCCCGAGATTATTTGCGAGCGCATTCGCATTTCGAATTCGAGTGCGGCACGCAAGTCAAATCAAGCGTCAAATCGCTAGTCACTTCTAGCGTCACATCCTTCGTCAATCAAGTGATAGATGTCTTTCACTTTGAGTGATTGACGCCAGTCACTATTCATTGATTGATGGATTGATGGAGTGATGTGTGTGGTTGGAGCCATTAAGGCTTGACTTTTTGAAAGCCAAATTCATGCTAAATGAATTTGAAATTAACAAATGTGTATTAGATACACTTTTGACAACCAACACACACAATTTTCTCTTCTTTCTTTCTCTCTTCATCTCACGCCCATGGTGGGCAAAATTCTTCACTAGTTTCTGTCAAGAAACCGTGAGATGGGAAGCTAAGTGTGGGAAATTTGTGGCAAATTTCTTGAGAGCTAGCACTCTGAGATACATGCAAAGGTGATAGGGAAGTCCACCCATGAGCCTGGAATTATTTGACGAAGCTTGGAGCTTGGAAGATGATCCAAAAGCCGAAAATGGGGAAGCAAAAAACTGCCACTGCCAAATGCAACCAGTGAGCAGAAAATCAGTTTTGTTCGTCTTCGTGTCGCTCAACCGATCGTTGTAAGTATTCCTCTCTAACCTTCTCGGCCTACTTAGGTCTCATCCTTCAAAGCTTCTGTTTTACCGGCTTCATGTTTGGATAAGTCGGTATCGTGTGCTGGGCGATAATTCTGTCTACTTCGGGCATGTCCTCATAGGACCAAGCGAATACTTTGGCATACTTGACTAACATCTCCTCTAATTTCTTCCGCTCCTTAGAGGTAACCTCACTTGCAATTGAGACCTCCTTGGGGCTTTTAGGTGTACCGAGGTTAAATGCATTTGTTTTGGTTGAGTTGATGTCAAATATACTCAAGTCGTGCAAGTTGAAAGGAAGAGACTCAGGCAAGTAAGCGAAATGAATGTCTTTATTATTAGTGAATACAGGGGTACACTCAAATAAATCAGGGAGATAAACATCTTCGTCCTCCACAGATGATTCATCCTCCACAGCCGAGTTTTCTTCAGTCTCCTCGCTCTCCTCGAGATTCAAGCTCTCCAACTACATCAGCTCCTCTTTCCATTTGTCTTCCTCATTTGCAACTTCTACTGCCAGTGGTTTCTCACCCATCACATCCTGGAAGATTTCAAATACCGGTACCATTATCCCGTTGACTTCCACTGGTTCAGGCTCTCCTTGATACCCCGTTGTTTTCACGAAGTATTCTGTCAGCTTCAATCCTTTCTTTTTGTTCTTCGGCTTACCCTCGTCAGACTTGTATCCCAATCATTTCCTGGTGGTTTGCCCTTTGCAGTTTGGCAATGCTCCTCCAACACCCGAGCTTTTGCCCGGTTCGAACTTCATCTTCTCCATGATCCTAGCCACCTTAGGATCCACACACTCTTCAAAGGTTGCCGACACTTGGAACCTCGTGAAAGGTTGTATCTCCAAGGTGGCCACAACATTGTTTATTTCAGCTCTAATAGTGATAATCTCTCCTCCGTACGGAAACTTGATGGCCTGGTGCAAAGTGGAGGGCACGCCCTCAAGCTTGTGAAACCATGGTCTCCCCAATAGCAAAGCAATAGTGGCCGAGATATCAAGCACCGTTAACTCAACCTCATCTTCAATTGGGCCCACTCTGACTATCACAACAAAAGTACATTCTGCTTCCCGCTTGCTATCATCATACGCCATGATAATCATGTTGGAGGGATTCAGATCAGTCGTCTTCATACTAAACCTCGATAGAATCTTCAAAGGGCACACATTGATAGATGAACCATCATCCACCATCACACAAGATGTCTTATTGCCCCTCACTTCCGCTCTTATGAATAGTGGCCTATTGTGATTCTTTCCTTCCACCGGCAGTTCCTCCTCGGAAAAGGTATCACCTGCAAAGTTTCCTTCTGCATCGATCCTACGAACATTGTAGGGTTGGCATCTTCTGATACTATTATCTTGCTCAAGGCCTCAACCATAGCACGCCTATGCTCCTGAGATGCACACAACAACTCCCAGATGCTTACCTATGCTCGTGTTTTCTTCAACTGACGCAGCACCACATCTCCTCCAGCATTATCCACATTCTCTACCACTTCACTACCTTCTGCCAACACTTACTTGATGATAGAGATTAGTTTTCTTCATCAAGTTCTTTTGTTTGAGCCCTATATATATATGGTGTATACGGCATACTCCAACACACTCCTTAATAAAAGTTTGTTGATTCAGAGATTTCTTGATTTGTTTCCGTTCCTGCACGCCCTTTTATGCATCCCCATAGAGTAAGATTTTTCGCACCGGTTGAGAAAGATTTTTTATTAAAACCTGTCCGCTTCCGTCGAATGGCTGCTAAGCATTATTCTGGGTGGATCTTGCAACGATACCCTTAGCCCAGTCTTTATATCCAATCCCCGGTGATAGATCTTTTTTAACTAATTCCACCAGGATATAATAAGGCTATAAGCAAACCATTGAGAACCCTATAGCCCTGCCAGCAAGTCAACTAACCCTTCGGTTGACGATTCTAGAGTCAGTTTCCTTGAGAAGGCTTAAAGCTCTACCTTGCAGTTCAAAGTCTATAAGCAATTCCCTCTATGTATCCATAAGCCATTGAGAACCTACCTTGCTATAGTCACCCTACCCTTTTGTCCTACCTTTGAGTAGTCATCCCCAGTGATAGAGCATAAAGAGCTTGTGCTTTTTTAAGCCGTTGTGAAGTTTCTAGAGTCAATCAACGAAGCCAGAGCTTCAAGGCGATAGAGGAAGTCCCACTGGATATTTTCTTGAATCAGAAGATAAAGAAGTCAGAAGAAAAGGAAGAAGATCAAGCTTATCCGACCAAATAAGCCGTTAAAGAGAGAGTCTGTTCAAAGGTCTAGAAGAGGGAGGCCTAGAGCTAGCTTTTTGCTAGCTTTGAAACATATGTCGGTGGGAAGGAAATAATAATACCAAAATAAGTAGCAGTAAAAGAAAAAGAAAAGGAATCGAAGTGATTTGAATCACCCTGCCCCCGGGAGACGTATGGGATTGCCGGCTGTTGGCCAGATTCAGAAACGGTTGATATGCCTTTCTCTGTTGTATCACTGTAAAAATGCCTCTGCGTGTCATTCCTTTCACCTCCTCTTCATCACTGCTTGAGAAGTCCTCCCATAAATTCTTCCCCTGCTCCATTTCATCCTCACTATTGCTATTCCAAATCCCTAGGCAAAAGGCTTGGTGGTCAAAGGTTTGGAGGACAAGGTTTTCAGGTAGGCCGGAGCTAATCATGTAGGTAATTGGTGGGACAGAGTGATAGTTAGGTAGGGGGTTTCCGTGTGTGTTAGGTTGTTCTTTTTCTGGGTCGGGTATTTTATGGGAGTCTATGAGGTCCTGGATTTCATGTCTGAGGTCGACATAACTGTGGTGTCATGGCCTTTTTGCTGGTGGTAGTGACAGTAAAGGTTCATGTTGAGGTGTGATGGTGGAGGGTGTGGAAGTGGTTTAGCTTCTAAGGGTTTTAGGAGTCCTTGTCTCGTAAACTTCTCAAGCACCTTAGACAAAGGCCTACCTAGGTTATAAAAACGCCGGTTTCTGATGGCGGCAACCTTAGCAGAAACGGGCTTGGTACCTGATGGTCCTCCAACAGTCCTCTTGTTCAGGCCATAAAACTTCCTATTCTCCGCTTCTTCTTCCTTAATGTCCATGACAGTCTCCCTCAACTGTTGAAAATCAGTAATCATAGCGGTCATCCTCCTCAGCTTGCCATAAATAGAGGGCTTGGTGCCCTTGATGATCATTTTGATCTGATCCTTCTCCGAGGGCCGAGTTTGCATCTTCAGAAGCTGGCTTCTCCAGCGATCTACATAATCCTTGAAGCTCTCCTCCGATTTTTTTTTGGTATTCTCCATGTCGCGAAGCGACAAGTCAATCTCCAAATCTGTGACATACTGATTCATAAAGGCCTCTGCCAATGCCCTCCAATCATCTTTAACTTTCCTCTCAAGGCCATGATACCATACCACAGGTGCCCCCTCAAGCGACAACTCGAACATCTTCTGAACCTGACGCTTTGACAGACCCACTGAACTCATCACAGAAACATAATATCGGAGATGGACCCTCAGATCCCCATTCCCATTGAACTTGGCTATGTCAGGCATCTTGAATTGAGCCGGTAACTGCTCCTCAAAATTCATCGCCTCATAGTCTAGCAAATCTTTATATTTACCCCTCATCTTGCAGGTAACTGACTCTACTTGATCCCTGAGTTTCTGCAACTCTGCCTGAGACCCGACTATCCTTCCCGCGGCATATTCAGCCACGTCATCATCAAAAATAGGGATCTCATCACTCAACCTGTTCAGATGCTCTTCACGCCTCACATTCTCAGAGCTTCCTCCTGCACGGGGCATGACAATAATAGCCATAACGGTGGTTAAAGCTTGCAACTGCTCGGTAACCTTAGTAAGACTAGTCTCCAGCTGATCCATACGAGATCCCTCATTCTCTGACTTGCTCATGTTTACTAACGGCTCTTTGACGAGTCTTCCCTCTTCCTTAACCCAATGGGTATTTATGGTGTCTTTTAAAACTTTTAGTCAGCATGTATGTGTGCGATGCATGGAATATTTGAGCATGTCAAGGTTTTCATACAAGTCGACCCATTATCATTTTAAAGCATTCAATCATACTATTGCGAGATGCAAACTTGTCCCAGTTAAAAAAGGCCCAACAGGTTTACACTTTCGCGATAACATGTCTAAATAACTTCAAATGGTAAGGGGCCCAAACACAACATGGCACATCGTCATTTTAGAAGCTTTTGGCCCAATTGTCATAAGACACAAACTCGTCCCAGTTTAAATAGCCCAACAAGTTCACAGCTCAAGAAGTGAGGCGGAAAACACACTTACATTGAACGGCTTTTGATGTGAAGATCAACAAAACTTTTCCCTCCTTGCTTCCAAGTTTCGGCCAAGCTCTTGTTTTATTGAAGAAGATTTGCAAGCTCCAAGCTTCAATGGATTCCAAGCTCTTAGTTTGGTTTCCCTATCACCTTGTATTGATTCTCTAATGTGCTAGCAAGATTGAAGAAAGAAAAATGATTTCCTTTCCCCTTAAGAGTGCTCACGGTTTTGCTTGAGAGAGGGAGAGAGATTTTGTGTTTTTGTTTCTTTGTTTTCTTAAAAACAATTACCAAAAATTTGGTATATGCTTTACTATAGTCAAAGCAAATTTTTGGCTCCAAAATGGCATTAAATGCCCACACCAACCTCTATCATGAATAGTGATTGCATGTCACTCACCAAAAAGGTGACTTAGACATCTATCACTAAAGTGACAAGTGATGTGACTCGCGATGTGACTTGCGGCCGCACTTGATTCAAAATCGGAGTGGCGTCGCAAACACATTCCGGGCTCGGTTTTGTTAATTCCGAATTAACGAGTTTTCCGTTGCGTCGTAATTAAATCAAATTTAATTAAATAATCATGCCTAGCAAAATTACTATTCACATCGCTTGCGAATTAATTCTAAATCAATTCGTTAGCCCGAATTAAAATCTAATTTTAATTCCGCGTAGAAATACAATTTCGTATAATATATCGAATATATTATTTTATCGATTAATTCCAAATTAATCGTTCTCTCTCTTCAAATAGTACTTTATCCCAGATAAAGTCTCTCCGCTATTAATCCCAGATTAATAAAGTTCGAATCATACGTCATCGGTGAATCCTCGGGAAGCGACCCAAGAGACCTCTGGATATGTTGGCAGTAAATCCGATCGCCGGACTATCTGAACACGTACGTTCCTAGTACTACGTTCTTATCGATTTACGAGACAAGGTTGGCTTCTAGCAAAGCGCCATGCCTACCCAATTCTCCAGAAATATTCTTACTGGAATATATAATCTATGTCAGGTGTAGTATACGTAGTATTGCTATATCTCGTGATCTAGTATCTGATGTCACATGCAAGGCCTGGGGCTGGAATAGTGTCTGCCCCATACGAAGCATATATCGGATCACTAGCAACTAGTCTCTTTGTTATCGGATAATCATGACCTAGTCATATTATCCCGATAGTTGCAACTCATTAGAGAACTAGTTATGTATCCTTGTGTGACCATCATCTCCATATAACTGAAGTGATACTTCCATCTAGACATCACACCCAATACACTACGATTCTCAATATACCCAGAAGAGGCGTACACAGAACCTGTTAAGGCCCTGGACGACCAAAACAAAGTATAATGATCATCGCAAGTATTAGCGATGCAAGTCTCAGGTTAAGACCAAATACACCTACCCTGATACGGACTCTCATAGACACATAGTCATACTACTAATGGGATTCCGTGGGGTCTATCCAGAGCGAAGCTGTTTTTCGTACCATCGGTAAAACATAACCTCCTACCACACTTGCATAAGTATCCAATTCTTAAATATATGAGAACTATGTTGTTACGCTTCCATAACACGCACAAGTGCGATACTTTTCTATTCCGCATTATCGATGTCCAGTCTCGATAATACTACGACTATGGATATTTAATGATTAAACCGTCGTGGATTGATATTGTCTCATATCATCTCAATCCGGAACTAATCATAAGGACTTTCATCATTCACACATTTAAGTAATCTAATTACGAAATGATAAAAGGCAATTTCCATTATTACATAGTTAATTTGTACAAAACCACAATGTTTTTACAAACAGTGACGCTATGGGTCATAACTATCCAACAAAGAGCACATCTCGCACTTATCGCTTCTAAGGCTTCACCCTACAGCAAACAAGTTCATCACCGAAAATATGCCTAACTATCAAGGACTTCTCTTTTTTTTTCTCACTCCACTGAAATTCTTCCTTTCAACTGCTGATAGTGCGGGCCTCGCCCCCTGGGATTCATTCCCAAAAACCATTAGTGATGTGGGCCTCGACCCTGGGATTCCTTCCCAAAAACTGTTGGTGACATGGGTCTCAACCCTGGGATTCATTCCCGAAACTGATGCTGGTGTGGGCCTCAACCCTGGGATTCATTCCCGAAACTAATGATGCTATGTTGCTACTTCTGGTTGGCTTACATTGGCCGTTTTCTCCTTTTCTTCTTTGAAACCTGTGAATACAAAACGAAACAAAACATAAAAAAATACAAGTACGTTACGTGTATGTATGCATGCAGGGATGAATTTCCTATTCCGTTAAGTGGTTCTTTCGCCAGTTCTCCTGGTGACCGCTCGGTCTGATCTTCCTCAGGCAAAATATTGCTTCAATCTGTCCACGTTGATTGGCTCAGTGAACTCGTTTCCTTCTAAATCTGAAAGTCTGAATGCTCTGTTTCCCATTACTTTCTTAACTATGTAGGGTCCTTCCCAGTTGGGTCTGAACTTTCCTCTCGGGTCTGTCGTTGACGGCTTTGACTGCTTAAGTACCAGATCACCCTTTCTGATCTTAGTAGGACGCACATTCTTGTTGAATGCTCGGGCCAATCTCTTCTGGTATAACAGCATATGATGTAAGGACTTCATCCTCTTCTCATCCAGCAATGCTAATTGTTCAAATCTCTACAAGGTCCATTCTTGTTCAGGTAACTCTACTTCTACTAATACCCGCATGGACTGTATCTCAACTTCCACTGGTAATACTGCTTCCATGTCGTAGACCAGAGAGTAAGGCATGGCTCCCGTTGCTGTTTTCACATAAGTTCTGTACCCCCACAGGGCGTACGGTAGTTTGTCGGCCCAATCTTTGTAGTTCTCCGTCATTTTAGCTAATATCTTCTTTATTGTCTTATTGGCTGCCTCGACTGCTCCATTTGCATGTGGTCTGTAAGGTGACGACTTGTGATGTCCTATCCCGTACTTCTGTAGCATTGCCTTTGTTGCCCCTTGAAACTGGACTTTGTTTTTAGTTACTACGTGATGCAGCATTCCATATCGACATATGAGGTTCCGGGCTATGAACTTTGCCTTCTACTTTGCTGTGACGTTACGAAATGACTCGGCTTCAACCCATTTTGAAAAGTAGTCTATTGCCACTACTATTAAACGATGTCCATTTGACGCGTGCAGTTGAATCTCTCTAATCATGTCGATTCCAAATGCTGAGAAATGCCATGGCTCCGAAAGCCCGTGCAATTCCGTGTTCGGTAGATGGTTCAAGTTACCGTGTGCTTGGCAATCATGACAGTGCTTCACTAGCTTCGCGCAGTCAGCTTCCATGGTCGACCAATGGAAGCCTTCTCTTACAATATTGCAAGACAAATTCAATTTGTTCATGTGCGGTCCACATACTCCGGCATGTACTTCTTTCATTGCCTTCTGAGCCTCTTCTTTTCTTAAACACTTTAGCTTGATGCCATTCGCTTGTCTCTTGTATAGTTCTCCCTTCAAACTCACATATTGAGAAGCCAACTTCTGAATGGCTATCCTGTCATTTCTACTTGCTTCTTCTGGAAGTTCCCCGCGTTCTAAGTATCGTTGAATATCATAGTACTAGGGTTTCCCATCGTCGACCTCTACTTCCAAGACCCTTTCTATCTCGTAAACAGGTTTTCTTGTTGTTGTCAACACTAAAGGTCTCATCACTAACTTTTCGGGATTTTCCCAAGTTGCGGCCAGGATAGTGTAGGACACATAACTTGACGACGTTGTTCTAGGCTCACGGCCTAGTTGGGAGTACGGAATAGCCCACGGGGGAGCTAAATCGGAGAAATAAAATGGAGTCGCCACCCAGTGTGAACTGGGAAAATGATTTAAGGTTGCACTCACCCCTCGCAATGGAAGATGTCAAACCGTTGGGTTCGGAATGGTCCGTTACTTATGCTACTTGTAATGAAAAGATTTATGCAATAATTTAACCAAGTCTACGCAACATATATTCCTAAGAGTATCCTTCGTCTAAGTTAACGTACATGAAAATAAAACCTATGGCTAAGTTGCATGCATAAAAGTAAGTCGTCATAACGGCAAACACACAATAATCTCATGAACATATTGAATTATTAAAGCGAAAAATAAATAACAACCTAAACATAAACATAAATTAAATCCCTAATGCAAAAGAAATAACTAATCATGCTTGGAAATAACCAACTAAATCATGCATAAAAATAAATAACATACTAAACGACTAAATCATGCTTAGAAAAATAAATAACATCCTTAACGACTAAATCATGCATAAACATTAGATTGGATGAAACAAATATGTGTATCTCTCAAGTGGTACGTGGAGTTATTCCCAAGTACAAATGGCACTACCGTCCATTCAGATTCGGCTACGGAATTTACGTCTGGGTACCAGAGATAATACATATTTCATTCATCCCATGGTCATAGCATACACAAATCAACAATACTAATGCGAAGTAAAATAAGAAGATAAATAAAAAAATAAAGGAGAATAAATAAAAAGGGTGCCCTCAGGTCTAACCTCTTAAGTCGTCTCTTGGAAATGCGCTACGCGATTGTCGGAAGGGTTAATGCTCTGTAACTTTTCCGATTTACTGGTTCGTTGTTTCTCCTTCATCGCCTCGTTATTTTGGGTTGCTATTTCCTCTGTTTTTGCTGTGTTTTCTGGTTGTTGCTTTTGGTTATTGTTTGTCATATTTGGGTGCAGTTTGGGGACTGTTTGTGCGGTGGTTTAGGGGCTGATTTGAGACTGTTTTGCGATGATTTAGGGGCTGATTTGGGGACTATTTTGATATGGTTATTGAGGTTGCTAGGTGGCGTCTTGCATGTGTTTGTGGGGTGGGTTGTGTCTTTATTTACGTGTCTTTGGGTCAAGGTTGCATGTATCTTCACGTTATGGTCCCTTTGGCTCTACGTTGCTCTTCACGCTGATGTTGGCTTAAGGTTCGTTGCTGTTATTCGTTAATTTGTTTATTCGGTCAGAGTAGTTTATGGTGGAGAGCTGGTCATGTTGGAGAGTTTGTTGAAGATTTGCGCGTGAAGGCTGTGTTGGTTGTTGTTTGAAGGTAGTTAGGGCGTGATGAAGGGGCTGCTGTGAGGGGGCTTGTTAGGGCATGATGAAGGTGCGGCTGTGTGGGGCTTGTTTGATGGAAAGTGATGGTGTGTCTTTCTTAGTGGTTGTATGGTGTCTTTGCCGAGAGAGAGTAGGGTCTGCGTGTTTGAGCATGAAGAATGAGAGATGTGATGTCGTGCAGATTTTGGTGTTGTTTTTAGGGTTTAGAGTTGTAAGGGGACGTGAGAATGAGCTAGGGATCCTAAGGTTGGGTTTATGCTTCTTTTTATAGGCAAAGGTTGGGGTTGTCCTCATGCGAATAGGGAAGGAATATTGTGTAATTATGGGGGATATTTAGTTTGTGTATCATAAGGAAAGGATCTCTTCAATTTAGGAAGGTAATTTGATTTTATTTGATTTTATTTTATTTATTTTAGGAATGTGATTTAATTTAATTAGGAATGTGATTTATATGATTTGATTTGATTCTTTTAATTCGAGAATGTGATTTATTTAATTTCAACATTTGTTTAATGTGTGGATTTGTTATTTTGGAAGGCTTTGGGCGTGAGGGTTGGTCCTCTTAGGCGTGTGTTTGGGTTTTTTTGGTGGCCTTGGTGTGTGGCTTGGTGATGTGTGGGCTTGGTGTGTAGCTTGGCGTATGTTGTGGGGTTTTGGGCCGAGGATGAATTTTAAAACAGAGATCCAACGAGTGAACCCGAAGCTAAGCAAACAAATTAAGTCCAACAAGGTATTGATTTCTGAATTTTCCCTTCCGACGTCTGTTTCTCGCGACTTCCGCAACTTATCGGTTAGTTCCTCCATACGAGGCTCGTCATCGGGACTTATATGTAAAAAATGCAGTGCCTACAGTCGCCCCCACCTTGATGGGACTTGTGCAGTGTGTGACAGTGACAATCCTATCAAAGTTATGATGTGTATTTTTACTTACCTGGCTCGCCAGCTGCTGCCTGACTTCCCTGTTGCTTCGAAACTGAGTTGATCTGGTGGTGAGGTGCTGCGACCCCTGAGGTTCATCCATGCAAGATGCTGCGATCTCTAAGAATCATTACCAAACTGAACTGATGAGAGGTGGTCCATTTTTGAATCGTTACTGAGTTGAGATTATGGTCCATTTCCGAACCGTGCTCCATTTCCAGAGTGCCATTTTCGACATGCTAAACCTCATTTCCGAAGCGTTGTGATTACGATAGTTGTCCATTTCTGAACCGTGCTCCATTTTTGGAGTGTTATTTTCAGCGTCTGATGTGATAATGTTCCATTTCCGAACCATGCTCCATTTTTGGAGTGCCATTTTTGGCATCTAATGTGATAGTGGTCCATTTCCGAACCTTGCTCCATTTTTTGAGTGCCATTTTCGACGTCTGATGTGATAGTAGTCAATTTTCGAACCATGCTCCATTTTTGGAGTTCCATTTTCGGCGTCTGATATGATAGTGGTCCATTTCCGAACCATGATCCATTTTCGGAGTGCTATTTTCGGCGTCTGATGTGATAGGGTCCATTTCCGAACCGTGCTCCTTTTTCGGAGTGCCATTTTCAGCGTCTGATGTGATACTGGTCCATTTCCTGAACCGTGCTCCATTTTCGGAGTGCCATTTTTGGCATCTGTTGTGATAGTGGTCCATTTCCGAACTGTGCTATATGAGAAAGGGTAGACTGGTCACCCCCAGTCTCGATTCATCTTTCTGTCCTTTGCCGCTTTTTCATTAGATCAAGGTAAATCTCCTGATGTGATGTTACATACCAACACATTGTACTGCTTTTCACGAGATAATCCTGATAGCTAAACATATTTTCGACCTCAACGAATGTTTCGTGTCGAAACCAGAGAACCTTCAAAGTACTTAATACAATCAAATCTGATCTTCTGAATGAGTGATCTGAACTAGACTCCTAGCGTGTGTGTGTGTGTCGAGGCTCCTTCGCAGCTTAATCCTTAAGTAAGCCAATTCGATGATTTTGTCCCAGAGAATTGGATCAGTCGGTCTAACCAACCGATATGTCTCAATCATACTCTGTGATTACTTCCTCATACTCAACATGATATGGTTTTCTTCTTTTTTTCTTTCGTCTCTTTCTTCTTTTCTTTTCATTTTGAATTTTTTCTTTTTTTCTTTTTCTTTTTCTCTTTTCTTTCTTTCTCTTTCTTTCCGATACACCTACCCTTTAAGGTAGCATTTTTCTTCACGGTGGTCCTAATACTCGCCCATGGGTAGCTTCACGCTTATCGGTTATAGATGGTCTATTTTTTCCTTTCTTTTCAGAGACTTCTTCTTTGTTTCCAACCATATCATATATCGTAGCATAAGTAAACCAGGATGGACTTCTAGGTAAATGGTCATTCACTGATCCGCTATATCTTCAATTAGTCATCTCACCGACCACTCAGGCTTCTACTGCTAAAATCCCGTAATCAAGTACTCGTGAGTCTAGCCGAGATCAATCCACTCAGAATACCGGATGAGAGCACATCTCGCACGTATCATTTCTAAGGTTTCCCTACAGAAAACAATGTCATCACCGGACATATGCCTAACCATCAAAGACTTCTCTCTCTCTCTCTCTTTTTTACTCACTCACTCCACAGAATTCTTCCTCTCCACTGCTGATAATGTGGGCTTCGCCCCCTAGGATTCCTTCCCGAAACTGATACTGATATGAGCCTCAACCATGTGACTCATCCCCGAAACTGATACCGATGTGGGCCTCAACCCTAGGACTCATCCCTGAAACTGACACTGATTCATTCCTAAAACTGATAACATTGTACTGTTGCTGCTTCTGGTTGGCTTGCCTTCGCCGCTTTCTTCTTCCTTTTTGAACCCTGTGAGTATAAAACAAAACAAAACATAAAAGAATGCAAGTGCGTTACGTGTATACATGCATGCATGGGTGAATTTCTTATCCCGTTGGATTAGGTCTTCCGCCAGTTCTCCTGGTGAACACTCGGTCTTTTCTTCCTCAGGCAAAATACTACTTCAATCTGTCTACGTTGATCGGCTCGGTGAACTCATTCCCTTCTAAATCTGACAGTCTCACTGCCCCATTTCCAATTACTTTCTGGACTATGTAGAGTCATTCCCAGTTAGGTCTGAACTTCCCTCTCGGGTCTGTCGTCGATGACTTTGACTGCTTAAGCACCAGATCACCCTTTCTGATCTTGGTAGGACGCACCTTCTTGTTGAATGCTCGAGCCAACCTCTTCTGGTATATCTGCATGTGATGCAAGGACTTCATCCTCTTCTTATCCAGTAGTGCTAACTGTTCAAATCTCTGCGAGGCCCATTCTTGTTCAGGAAACTCTGTTTCTGCTAATACCCACATGGATTGTATCTCAACTTCCATTGGCAGTACTGCTTCCATTCCATAGACTAGAGAGTAAGACGTGGCTCATGTTTCTATTCTCACATAAATTTTGTACCCTCACAGGGCGTACGGCAGCTTATCGGCCCAATCTTTGTAATTCTCCGTCGTTTTGGCTAACATCTTCTTTATTGGCTTCCTCGACTGCCCCATTTTCTTGCGGTCTGTAAGGCAATGACTTGTGATGTCCTATCCCGTACTTCTGTAGCATTGCCTTCATTTCTCCTTGAAACTGGACTCCGTTGTCCATTACCACGTGATGTGGCATCCCATATCGACAAATGATGTTCCGGGCTATGAACTTTACGATCTACTTTGTTGTAACGTTGCGAAATGACTCAGCTTCCACCCATTTTGAAAAGTAGTCTACTGCTACTACTATGAAGCGATGTCCATTTGATGCGTGCGGTCGAATTTCTCCAATCATATCAATTCCCCATGCTGAGAAAGGCCATGGCTCTGATAGCCCATGCAACTCTGTATGCGGCAAATGGTTCAAGTTACCATGTGCTTGGTAATCGTGACAATGCTTTACTAACTTCGCGCAGTCAGCTTCCATGGTCGACCAGTAAAATCCTTGTCTCACTATCTTGCAAGATAAATTCAACCCATTCATGTGTGGTCCACATACTCCGGCATGTACTTCTTCCATTACCTTCTGAGCCTCTTCTTTTCTTAAACATTTCAGTTGGATACCATTCGCTTGTCTCTTGTATAGTTCTCCCTTCAGACTCATATATTGGGAAGCCAACTTCTTGATGACTATCATGTCTTTTTCGCTTGCAACTTCTGGGAATTCCCCATGTTATAAGTATCATTGAATATCGTAATACCAAGGTTTCCCATCGTCAACCTCTACTTCCAAGACCTTTTCTATCTCGTAGACAGGTCTGCCTGCTGTGGTCAACACTAGAGGTCTCATCACCAACTTCTCCGGATTTTCCCAAGTCACGGCTAGTGTAGCTAACGCATCGGCCATTTGTTTTCTTCTTGCGGGTGGCAATCAGGGAGGGCCTGTGCCAGACTCCTGAGGTGGAATAAGTAGGGTTTCAACTGTTCTTCCTTCAATTCTCATTCTCCTTGCATCTGTCGGACTACCAACATCGAGTCTCTGTAAACTTCGATGTTTTTAGCCTTCAAGGTTATCAATGCAGTCAGTCCAAAGGCGCATGCTTCATACTCAGCCATGTCATCATCAAAGACAGGGATATCATCACTCGATCTGCTTGGAGGGTTCTCACGCCTCTCATTCTCAGAGCCTCCCCCAGCATGGGGCACAACCATATTGGTCACAGCGGTGGTCAAAGCTTACAACTACTCGGTAACCTTGGTGAGACTTATTTCCAGCTGATCCATATGAGATACCTCGTTCTCTGATTCACTAATGTTTACTAGCGGCCTTTTGACGAGTCTTCCCTCTTCCCTAACCCAACGGGTATCTATGATGGCTTTTAAGACACAAAGGTTAACATGATGCGTGTATGCATGAGATGCATGAGATGCGTGCGATGTATGGAACATATAAGTCGGCCCATTATCATTTTAAAGCATTCAATCATATTATTGTGCGGTGCAAACTTGTCCCAGTTGAAAAGGCCCAACAGGTTTACACTTTTGCGATAACATGGCTAAAAAACTTCAAATGATAAATGGCCTAAACATAAAGTGGCCCATCGGCATTTTAGAAGCTTTTGGCCCAATTACCATAAAGCACGGACTCGTCCCAGTTTAAATGGCCCAACAAGCCCATACCTCATGACAAAAAGTCCAACTGAATCCAAATGACGACGGTCTTAAACGTAAGCATAACAGAATAGTCTCTATTGGTCCTACAACTACAGTTCATATGCGGGTTTATGGGGGTATAGACAAAGGCTCGGGTAATGATTATCTAGGTGCCTTCACAGCTTTTCCTTATAGAAAGGTAGTGAATGAAGAAAGACACCAAACCATTACTTAGCTCTAATAATGCCTTTGATTAAACCCCATTTTACCCACGGTAGACACGGTTAACTAAAGCACAAATCACATCATTACAAGACATTATTTCGGGGCCGATTCTCTATCCCCAGTAGAGTCGCCAGACTGTAGGACACAGAAATTGACGACGTTGTTCTAGGCTCGCGGCCTAGTCGGGAGTACGGAATAGCCCACGGGGGAGCTAAACCGGAGAAATAAAATAGAGTCGCCACCCAGTGTGAACTGGGAAAATGATTTAAGGCCGCACTCACCCCTCGCAAGGGAAGACCTCAAACCATTGGGTTCAGAATGGTCCCTTACTTATGCCACTTGTAATGAAAAGATTTGTGCAATAATTTAACCAAGTCTACGCAACATATATTCCTAAGAGTATCCTTCATCTAACTTAACGTACATGAAAATAAAACCTATGGCTAAGTTTGCCTGTATAAAAGTAAGTCGTCATAACGGCAAACACACAATAATCTCATGGACATATTGAATTATTAAAGCGAAAAATAAATAACAACCTAAACATAAACATAAATTAAATCCCTAATGCGAAAGAAATAACTAATCATGCTTGGAAATAACCAACTAAATCATGCATAAAAATAAATAACATATTAAACGACTAAATCATGGTTAGAAAACTAAATAACATCCTAAACGACTAAATCATGCATAAACATTAGATTGGATGAAACAAAATATGTGTCTCTCAAGTGGTACGTGGAGTTGTTTCCCAAGTACAAACCGCACTACCGTCCATTCGGATTCGGCTACGGAATTTACGTCTGGGTTTCCATCGGATATACCACGAGAGATAACACATATTTCATTCATCCCATGGTCATAGCATACACCAATCAACAATACTAATGCGAAGTAAAATAAGAAGATAAATAAAAAAAATAAAGGAGAATAAATAAAAAGGGTGCCCTCAGGTCTAACCTCTTAAGTCGTCTCTTGGAAGTGCGCTACGCGGTTGTCGGAAGGGTTAATGCTTCGCAACTTTTCCGATTTACTGGTTCGTTGTTTCTCCTTCGTCGCCTCACTGTTTTGGGCTGCTATTCCTCAGTTTTTGCTGTGTTTTTTTGTTGTTGCTTTTGGTTACTGTTTACGGTATTTGGGGTGCAGTTTGGGGACTGTTTGTGCGGTGGTTTAGGGGCTGATTTGGGGACTGTTTTGTGATGATTTAGGGGCTGATTTGGGGACTGTTTTACGATGGTTATTGGGGTTGCTAGGTGGCGGCTTTCATGTGTTAGTGGGGTGGGTTGTGTCTTTGTTTACGTGTCTTTGGGTCAAGGCTGCATGTATCATCACATTATGGTCTCTTTGGCTCTACGTTGCTCTTCACGCTGATGGTGGCTTAAGGTTCGTTGCTTTTATTCCTTAATTTGTTTATTCGGTCAGAGCAGTTTATGGTGGAGAGCTGGTCACGTTGGAGAGTTTGTTGAAGATTTGTGCGTGAAGGCTGTGTTGGTTGCTGTTTGAAGGTAGTTAGGGCGTGATGAAGGGGCTGCTGTGAGGGGGCTTGTTAGGGCGTGATGAAGGTGCGGCTGTGTGGGGCTTATTTGATGGAAAGTGATGGGTGTGTCTTTCTTAGTGGCTGCATGGTGTCTTTGCCTAGAGAGAACAGGGCCTGTGTGTTTGTGCATGAAGAATGAGGGATGTGATGTCGTGCAGATTTTGGTGTTCTTTTTAGGGTTTAAAGTTATAAGGGGACGTGAGAGTGAGCTAGGGATCCTGAGGTTGGGTTTATGCTTCTTTTTATAGGCAAAGGTTGGGGTTGTCCTCATGCGAATAGGGAAGGAACATTGTGTAATTATGGGGGATATTTAGTTTGTGTATCATAAGGAAATGATCTCTTCAATTTAGGAAGGTAATTTGATTTGATTTGATTTAGTTTGGGAATGTGATTTAATTTAATTAGGAATGTGATTTATATGATTTGATTTTATTCTTTTAATTCGGGAAGGTGATTTTTTTAATTTCAACATGTGTTTAATGTGTGGATTTATTATTTTGGAAGGCTTTGGGCGTGGGGTTGGTCCTCTTGGGCGTGTGTTTGGGTTTTTTTGTTGGGCTTGGTGTGTGGCTTGGTGATGTATGGGCTTGGTGTGTAGCTTGGTGTATGTTGTGGGGTTTTGGGCCGAGGATGAATTTTAAAACAAAGATCCAACGAGCGAACCCGAAGCTAAGCAAACAAATAAAGTCCAACAAGGTATTGATTTCTGAATTTTCCCTTCCGACGTCCGTTTCCCGCGACTTCTGCAACTTATCGGTTAGTGCCTCCATACGAGGCTCATCATCGGGACTTATATGCAAAAATTCAGTGCCTAGAGGTAGCCAACGCGTGTGCCATTTGATTCTCTTCCCACAGCAAATGCTGGAATTTACAATCGGGGAGGGCCTGTGCCAGATTCCTGAGGTGGAATAGGTAGGGTTTCAACCGTTCTTCCTTCAATTCCCATTCTCCTTACATCTGTCGGACTACTAACATTGAGTCTCCATAGACCTCCACATTCTTAGCCTTCAGGTTATCAATGTCGTCAGTCCAAAGGCGTATGCTTCATATTCGGCCATGTTATTGGTTACTCGAACACAATCAACCTCTTGGCCATAGGTAAGGTTTCTCATTCGTGGTTACTACATCCGATTCTATCCCGGCTCCTTTGACGTTTACTGCTCCGTCAAAGTACATCTTCCATCCTTGGACCGTTATTGCTTGGATCTCCTCGTCAGGGAATTCAAACTTGTATTGGTCTCCTTCTATGGGTTGTAATGGTAAAAAATCTGCTACGGCTCGACCTTTGATTACTTTAGAAGTGAGATACTCAATATCAAACTCTGTTAGTAACACCAACCATCTGTCTAACTTCCCTACTAGCGAAGGCACCGAATGCAGATACTTCAAAGGATTCTCTTTTGCTACCACTTGGATCTTGTAACATTGGAAGTAATGATGCAATTTTCTTGACGCCCACACCACTGCCAAACAGATCTTCTCTACTTCTTGATAGCGGACTTCGTACAGAAGCATCTTCTTACTGAGGTAGTATACTGCATGCTCTACCCCTGTCTCATCTGCTTGTACCATCATCACCCCCAGCGCTTTGGGTTCTATGGCCAAATACAGTACTAAGGGTTTTCCCGTTCTTGGAGGTTTCAAGATAGGAGGTTTCACCAAGTATTCTTTGATCTTGTCGAAGGCTTCTTGGCATTGCTCATTCCATTTCACTAGCTGGTCCTTCCTCAATAATTTGAAGATAGGCTCACATACTAACGTCAACTTGGCGATGAACCGACAGATGTACTGAATTTTCCAAATGAATGCTCTAACTTCTTTTTATGTCTTCAGCGCGGGCATCTTGGTAATCGCTTTGATCTTCTCAGGGTCTACTTTTATTCCTCCATTCCTACCGTGTGCCCTAGCAGTTTTCCTGACATTACCCCGAACACGCACTTCTTGGGATTTAGTCGCAAGTTGTATTTGTCAACTCTTTGAAGGAACTTCTCTAGTGCATTCTTAACCCCAAACGGCCATCCCTTGTAGAGCAATACGTACCCCACTACTCCAAAGGCAGTCTTTATGCTTGTCTTCTTCAGCCATAAGGGACCTGATTATATCCTGAGAACCCTCTGCGAATGAGTACATGGCAGATATCTGGCACTATCAACTAGCACATCTATATGGGGTAAAGGAAAATCATCCTTCGGGCAAGATTTGTTAAGGTCTCTGTAATCCACGCACATTCTAACCTTCTCATCTTTCTTCAGTACTGGCACAATGTTTACCAACCACTCGGGGTACTTCACTACTTCTAGAAATCCCACATCTATCTGTTTCTTGACTTCCTCTCTAGCCTTCTCGGCCCACTCAGGTATCATCCTTTGAAGCTTTTGTTTTACCGGCTTTATGTTTGGATAAGTCGATATCGTGTGCTGGGCGATAATTCTGTCTACTTCGGGCATGTCCTCATAGGACCAAACGAATACTTTGGCATACTTTACTAACATCTGTTGGTTTCTATAATTAGTCCCAAAGAAAGATTAAGCCATAGAAATACAAATAACATACATGCAAAGCTAGAAACATGGCGGAATCATACTTACTAAGCTTTGTGACGAAAATGGTGAAGACAATCCTTGAGTCTTCAAGGTGGAAGTTTCGGCCAAGCAAGAAGATGGAGAGAAGCTTCAAATCTTCAAGTGTTCCAAGCTCCAAGGTTGTTTCCCTATCACCTCTTTTGATCCTTGCTTGTGCTAGCAAAAATGGAGAATGAAAAACAATTTTTATGCCTTTGGTTTGAAGCTCACGGCGTGAGCAAGTGAGAGGAAGAGGGAGAGTATGACTATTAATTTTTGTTCTCCTTTTGTTTCTTAAACCGTGAGAGACAAATGAAAAGCAAATGAAATGATATCAAATACCAAATGAATTTTTTAATCAAAAAACCCTTCAAAAACCGTGAAAGGTTTTTCCCTCCAAAGGAAAATTCATCATTTGCCATCATTATCTCACATTGAGAATAGAGACAATGTATCATCCCTAAAGGTGACTAGATACATCCATCATCTATTCGTATCAAGTAATGAGATATCGTGATGTGATTTGCGGATTCCCACCCATTTCAAAATACGAATGTGTCCGCAAACACTTTCGGGACCAAATTCGCTAATTCCGAATTAACGAATTTCCGTCGCGACGAGAATTAAATAATTACGCCTAGCGGAATTATTATTCAGATTGCTAACGAATTAATTCCAAATTAATTCTTTTGCCCGAATTAAAATCCGATTTTAATTCCGCGTCGAAATCTAATTTCGTTTATAATATATCGAATATTTATTTTATCGATTAATTCCAAATTAATCGATCTCTCTCTCTCTCCTAATAAGGCATTTTATCCAAGATAAAGTTCTTCCGTAATTAATCCAAGATTAATAAAGTTCGAATCAAACATCATAGGTGAATCTTCAGGAAGCGACCCAAGAGATCTCCGGATATGTTGGCAGTAAATACGGTCGTTGGATAATCCAAACACGTACGTACCTCGTACTACGTTTTTAACCGATTTACAAGACAAGGTTGGCTTCTAGCAAAGCGCCATGCCTACCCAATTCTCCAAAATATTCTTACTGGAATATTAGATCTATATCAAGCGTAGTATACCGTAGTATTGCGTACATCGATCCAGTATCGGATGATCACATGTTAGGCCTGGGGCTGGAAATGTGTATGCCCCGTACGAAACATATATCGGATATCAAACAACTAGTCTCTTTAAATCGGACAATCCTGACCTGGTCATATTGTCCCGACGGTTGCAACCTTTTATAGAGTACTAGTTTTGTATCCAGTGTGATCATCATCTCCATATGTCTGAAGTGATACTTCCATCTTGACATCACATCCAGTACACTACGATTCTCGATAAACCCAGAAGAGGCGTACACAGAACCGGTTAAAGCCCCGAACCACCACAACCAAAGTTTACCGATTGTCGCAAGTACTAGCGATGCAAGTCTCAGGTTAAGGCCATATACACCTACCCTGATGCGGCCTCCCATAGACACGCAGACATACTACCAATGGGATTCCGCGGGGTCTGTCCAGAGCGAAGCTGTTTCCGTACCATCGGTAAAACACAACCTCCTATCGCACTTGTATAAGTATCCAATACTTAAATATATGAGAACTATGTCGTTGTGCCATCACACAACTCGCACAATTCAATACTAGTCTATTCCGCATTATCGATGTCCGATCTCGATATACTCCGACTAGGGATATTTAATGATTAAACCTTTTATATTGATACTGTCTCATATCATCTCAATACGGAACTAATCATATGGACTTTTGCCATTAATATATTAAAGTAAATAATTTTACAAAACGGCAAAAGGCAATTTCATTATCACATAGTTAATTTTGTACAATAATACAATATCATTTACAAAATAGTGACGCTATGGGTCATAATGTCTAACAATCTCCCACTTGGCCTATAGCCAGTCACTCAAGCATCTAATACATGAACTATGTATATGTCGTTCAACACACTTGCTGAAGAACAGCCTTCGTCAGCGGATCTGCAATGTTGTCATCCGATGCGACCTTCTCGACTTTACATCGCCACGATGTATAATCTCCCGAATCAGATGGTAACGCCGAAGAACATGCTTGGATCTTTGATGAGACCTTGGTTCCTTAGCTTGTGCTATAGCCCCGTTATTGTCACAATACAATGGCACGGGCTCAGCAGCTAACAGAACTACTCCTAATCCGATTAGGAATTTTCGGATCCAAACTGCCTCCTTTGCTGCTTCTGTTGCAGCAATATACTCCGCTTCAGTTGTTGAATCGGCAACAGTATCTTGCTTGGAAGATTTCCAGGTCACTGCTCCGTTATTCAAACAAAAAATGTACCCCGAGTGAGACTTGAAGTCTTCCTTGTCGGTTTGGAAACTTGCATCGGTGTACCCAGACACCTCAAGTTCTCCCACCTCCATAAATAAATAAAGCATCTTTAGTTCATCTAAGATACTTAAGGATATTCTTAACAGCCATCCAGTGACCTTCACCTGGATCGGCCTGATAGCGACTGCACATGCTCAAAGCATATGACACATCAGGTCGCGTATATTCATGGCATACATGATCGATCCGACTGCCGAGGCGAACGGTATCCGACTCATGTTATCTCTCTCTTCTTTAGTTTTAGGACACATGTCCTTAGACAGAAGGATACCACGTGACATTGGCATCAATCCCTTCTTGGATTGATTATGTTGAATCGCTTCAACACTTTGTCAATATATGTACTCTGGGAGAGTCCAAGCAGCTTTCTAGATCTATCCCGGTAGATCTTTATTCCTAGAATAAAGGCTGCTTCTCCCAGATCTTTCATGGAGAATTTTAATGAAAGCCAAGCTTTCACCGACGTTAGCATGGGAATGTCATTGCCTATAAGCAATACGTCGTCGATATAACAAGGACAAGTGTCAGTGCTCTCCTAACCTTCTTGTATACACAAGGGTCATCATCGTTTTGTACGAAATCATATTCTTTTATGATCTCATCAAAATGCTGATTCCATGACCGTGATGCTTGCTTCAATCCATAAATGGATCGATTTAACTTACAAACCTTGTTTGCAAGTCTAGGTACGATAAAACCGTCAGGTTGTTGCATATAAACATCGTCCAAAAGGTTTCCGTTAAGGAAAGCGGTTTTAACGTCCATCTGCCATATCTCATAATCGAATATGCAGCTATTGCAAGCATTATCCGAATGGATTTAATCACGGCACGGGTGAGAAAGTTTCGTCATAATCAATACCATATTGTTGACGATACCCCTTTGCTACAAGCCTAGCTTTGTACGTTTGCACGTTGCCATCCATGTCGGTCTTCTTCTTGAAGATCCATCTGCATCCAATAGGTTTTTACGCCTTCTGGTGCATCAACCAGTGTCCAAACTTGGTTGGCATACATGGAATCCATCTCGGACTTCATGGCATCATCTGCCATAAAGCGGAATCAATATTCTGTATTGCTTCCTCATACGTATTCGGTTCATTATCCTCAATAAGATTAATATCTACATGAGGCGAGATCAGGAACCCATACCTCTCAAATACCTTCCTGACTCTCTCCGACCTACGCGGTCCTTGTGTATCTGAAGATTGTGGTACAGACTCATCCTGGATGGTCTGGTTTATGTTCCGTCATTGATTCATTGCCAGGAACAGTATCACTACGATTTTCATCGAGCTCCACTTTCCTCCCACTTACCACTGGCATCTAGGAATCCTTTTCAAGGAAAAATGCATGTAGAGCAACAAACACTTTGTTCTCTTGTGGGTGATAGAAGTAATATCCTTTGGTTTCCTTAGGATAATCCCACGAAAGGCATTTATCTGATTTGGGTTCCAGTTTGGTACCTTCCAAACGTTTAACATATGCACAGCATCCTCAAATCTTCAGGAAAGAGAAACCTGGTTTCCTTCCTGTCCATTCTCATATGGAGTCTGTCAACAGACTTTGACGGACCTTATTCAAAATAAGTACCGCACTAGTTAATGCGTATCCCCAGAAGGATATTGGTAGCTCAGTCCGACTCATCATCGACCTTACCATGTCTAATAAGGTACGGTTTCTCCGTTCAGACACACCGTTTAATTGCGGTGTTCCAGGAGGAGTCCACTGTGAAAGAATACCATTTTCTTTCAAGTAATCTTGAAACTCATAACTTAAGTATTCGCCACCACGGTCCGACCGCAATGTCTTAATACTCTTTCCTGTTTGTTTTTTTCTACTTCGTGTCGAAACTCTTTGAATTTCTCAAAGTTTTCCGACTTGTGTCTCATTAGATACACATAACCATAACGAGATGCATCATCTGTAAAGGTTACGAAGTAATGATATCCACCATCTAGCCTGGCTAGACATAGGCCAAATACGTCACTATGAACGAGGGCTAACAGTTCTGTGGCACGTTCACCTTTACCACTAAAAGGTGATTTAGGCATTTTGCCTAAAAGACAAGATTCGCAGACATCAGATGAATTAAGATCAAAATCCGTCCAAGTACCCACTCTTTGAAAGTGTGGATATGCGAGTCTTGTTTATGTGTCCTAGACGACAATGCCACATGTAAGCTTCATCTTTTAGATTACTCTTTTTGAGCCTTTTGTTTGTTATTTTATGTTTAGGAGATTCATTTATATTCAAAATATAAAGGCCATTATTTGCTACAGCAGTGCAAATTTCTGCATCATTTTTATATAAATAACATCCAGTGTTTCTAAATACAAAAGTGTACCCATGCTGGGTTAACAAAGATACAGATATGATATTCCTAGTCAAACTAGGTATATAATAACAGTTCAAAAGTTTAAGCATATGCCCCGAGGGCAATTCCAAAACAAAGTCCTATAGCCAAAACAGAACTGGAGTTCCGTTCCGACTCGTAGATCAACCTCCCCTGAAGTCAGCATCCTGCTATCCTACAGATCCTGCAAATCAGTACATATATGAGCAGCACAACCAGAATCAAAAATCCAATTTTTAAAACTAGAAGTAGTCATATTTATCTCAATAACAAACATACCAGAGGCTAGTGCCTTGCTTGCCTTGATATCCTCCCTTGTCCCTTCCCATTCGGCAGTCACGTTTCCAGTGACCCTTCTTGCCGCAGTTGAGGCAGACATCTTGAGATTTGTCCATTGGCTTCCCAGAAGCTTTTGTCAACTTGCCTTTACCCTTTTCTTATGTTTCTTCTTCCTCACCCCTCCAGTAGCTTTGGGCCCAGCCTTTGGCCTCTGAGAGGTCGATGCAAAGTGCGCCTCGCGCTTGCCCCCTTTTTGGAGTTCTTTTTCAGACTCCTTCAAGATGGATAACAGCTCTCCAAGAGTGTCATCCGTATCCATCAACTTATAGTTGATTATGATTTGTCTCCAAGTATCAGAAGTGACTGTAAGATCAAATCTACGGTCA